>JAABKK020020930.1:0-18543 GCA_011634745.2 Catotricha subobsoleta | reverse complement strand
AAATCGTATAGATTATAACACATAAAAATATTAATTTGTTATTACAATTGTAACACAAAAATGAATAAATGATATATGAAAATAAATGAGATCTTCGATGTGCTCAAGCGACCCACAAGGTAGAACTTCGTGGCTTTTTTTTAACCTCGAGGTGTTTTTTTTAACCTCGAAGTATTTTCTTTTTAACCACGAGGTTGTTTTTTTTTTAACCTCGAGGTGTTTTTTTTAACCACGAGGTTTTTTTTCCCGATTGTTACATTAATTTCTGAGAAAAAGGACATTTGACCTTTAACCTTTGTCCATGACTTTTGATTTTTAGTTGAGATCACATTCAGTTGTTTTACAACATAGTATAAGTTTTATTCTCATCCGTTCACTCCCGAGATCAAGGGGGGAACAGACCAAAAAAAAAAAAAGAAAAAAAAATTCAAATCTAGTATGCACTTTCATGTTTCACATGTATAGTGCATAAAAACGACTTAAAGGTCATGCCGTCCTTTAAGTGTTTATAAAAATATAAATATTTCATAGCTCAATCAAATGTAAGAATTTTAATATAAAAAATTATTTACAACAAAGACTTTGGTCAAAATAGCAAAACCAATTTATAAATACTTATACGCAAATTCTGAGAAAAAAAAATTAAAAGAAATCTAATAAGTAACTATCTGTATTTATATTATCAATTTATAAACAACGTTGATCGCACAAGTCAGGAAATAAATGTTATCTGCAATGCGCAGAAAAACGTATTCAGGCATCTTTAAGCAAGTATTTCCGATTATATTCTTACAATAAATAAAATACGCCAAAGTAAACTGAAAATTTAGAACTTATTTGTATAAAAATAAAATAAAGATTCTATTTAATTTTCTAAATTAACAGTTTTTTCATGCCTGCAAACAAATTAAAATTTAATTAAATACACACACATAAGAGCTTATTTTACAATGATGACTTAACAACAACGCATTGCACATATAAACACAATATAAGGAATACATTTTAAAGAAATAAATGATAATCTTTTGGTATATATAAATATATATATATATATGTTTCTAAATATAGCGATGAGTTAAAAAAGAAAATGTATTTATTTGCATGTAGGGTACAACAAACCTTGAAATGACTTTAAAGATGAAATAACAAATGGATCACTTAAGTAGATAAGTACATACATTAATTCAAGCTAACAAATTTAAATTCAATCATCTTATTACTATTATTATTATTTTTTTTTTGTAAATTAAGAGGCGGCTCTGGACTTTATTTATGTTTATTAAAATATTCAAATATGGAGCGCTTTACATAACTAGTTCAATAAATGCAATAATATTTGTGAAATGCATTCCATTTTAAAGACGTCATCGAGATTCATATTATGCAAATATAAAATTCTAGATTTTCAGTCATTATAAAATAATTAAATTGATTAATATCCATTTAACGCAGTTTTTTTTTTAGAACAATTCTGGAAAATCGCTTGCTTTCAATGATATACTTTACATTTTAATTTAAAATTGAACGCATTTATTTGAGAAAAAAAATACTCTTAACGTTTAGCAGTCGAGCGGCTAAATTACTTAATTAGAATTTTGCACCATGATCACATAAAAATATTATATAAATTCTAATAAAATAAGCGCATTTACATTTAATAAATAAATTTTATTGTATTTTTTTTTTTTGAAATATGTGTTATTTTTTTTTTTTATTATTTTTTAGATGATATCATTCAATTTTCGTTTTTATTCTTTGTTGTTGTTGTTAATTAAGCGATGCGAGACTGTGAGAGCATAAGTACATATCCATTAATTAAATTTAATTTCCGTTCAAATATAATAGAAAATATAATAATAGTGAAATAGCACACTTACAAAACAAAATAAAATAATATAAAATTCATGATAATGATTTTGTTTTCATTTTTGAAAAAAAAAAAAGAAGAAAAAAAGAAGTTATAAAAATGTGTTTCACAGATGTTTCAAATGTCAGATAAATGATTGTACTCACATAAAATAACAAATGAACGAACTACATTTGATGGAGTGTCTATGTTTAGATAAGTAATATAGAAGTTCTGAAGAAGATTTATGTTATAAACAATAAATTAACTATATATTGTATTTTTTGTATCGCAGTACTCGTACTGCGGGACTTAACAATATTTGTTTACAAACATTTTTTTTTGTCTGTCGTCGTTAACTTTGGTAATTCCAAAACAGATGGAATATTTTGTTTTCACAAAAAAAAAAAATTGGAAATAAAAAATTGGAAAGATAATCTAAATAAAAAGAAACTTTTAGAGAGAATTTCATATACATTTAATCAATTTTAAATTCTATTTTAAAATACTACGATGATAAGTGATTTATTTGCGCTTAAAATACTATTATCATTTTTCTCATTCATGTTATCGCTAAATACAAATAAAAAATTTAACAATAAATTTAATTAATGGTATTCATAATGAAGCTGCATTCATTTTGAATACAATTGGCGAACAAATTACATTAAATGTATTTATATATAAGAGTCGATTTTTTTCTTTTATTATTTACAGAGTCAGTCTCCCAACTACATGTACTTTTTTGTATGGTAAGTAATTAATTTATCATTGATTTATTCCTTAGCTAAATATTAATCAGAAACAGTACCGAGACGTTAATTCTTTATTGTCATGAACTCATTTATGATAACTAATTTCAATAATAATAACACGAGAAATAAGGCATTGATTAATTAAAGTAATTAAGAAAATATAACTTAGTTATGGGCAATAGAGTGATTTAAATTACATATTTAAACGATTGTTTGATTATGCCATTATTAGAGCTGAAATATTACGCAAAATCCTTCGGTTAGAAAATCATTGATTAGTTATCACAAATTTCTATACTCCATTCCTTTTAGAATAATAATGATATATCCACAAATGATTCAAACTGATATAAGATAGTAATTGATAACCAAATATAAAAAACTTCTTAGTGAAATCTGTAATTGTTTACTTAACTTATAAGTCAAGTATAAATTAAGTTTGTTCCTGTTTTGAATTTATTAACTTAATACGTTTTTTTTAAAGCACCATTTCACCAAATTCAACGATCCATCTCTGTTCCTAATATAAAATGCAATCTTAGATTAGATTTTAAGAGCAATTTTCCAATGCGATTCACAACAGAACCCAATATCATTTTCATTGTATTTTCCACGAATCATAAAAATTATTTACAAATAAAAGTAAATAGAAAAAAACTATACCATTTTAAAAAACTAAAATATTTCTGTTTTTTTTTTCGCTCGAATTCACTTACAATTGATTACAATTAAATTTATTTTAATTGAGAAAATTTTAAAGTACTTGATCCAGTATTTATATATGTGTATGTGTTGGAATACTGCCTTATAAATTAATCATAAAATTCATTTCCTTTCATTGCAGTAAACAAGGCATATTAACAAGTCGACACATTATATTCGTCATTTCGCTATTATTCAATTTTTAGTTTTAATACACAATAATATCACATTACGTTACGAACCCACTCCATAAACCTAAACCTTAGCTCATCAAAACAATTTTCATGTTTCTTGATATTGAGACGTAGAGAGGAGTTTTCTCCATTTGAGAGGAATTTTAGTTGGAATAGAGATGTCATTGAGGCAACAGACTGTGAGTTGAGTTGTATCTGCGGAACTAACAAATTGATTCAATAAGTTTTTGTACAGTTTTTTTTCTCGATTGTGTATTTAGAACGTTGTTTGGGTTTTGATGGAATGCATTGAATTATTTATTGCGTCGTATTCTTCTTTAGTTGTAAATAAATGTAACAAAAATTGTTGTTCGAAATTTAATAAACATTAATATTTTAAATTTATATTCGAAAAGTGTTTTCTATATTATTTGAATGATTTAGTTTAGTTGATACAATATACATTTTTGCGATAGTGTTTAAAGTAAGTTTTAGTTTTTTAAGTGGTTTGTAACGTGTTATAATAATGGAAGTAAAGGTAGACGAGGATAGTACTTTCTTTCAACCGTTTACCATAACATCGGAGGCAATACAAAAAGACCAAACCAGCAAAGTGAATAACGATGTAAATTTAATTAAAATTTATCAATTTAAAATATTTATTGAATTTGTTTTCTTTTTTTTTTTTGTACTTAATGCAGATTCACGAAAATGGTGGCAATGAACATGAGAAACGGTCATCTCATCCGAATCCATTATTTGAACAGTTCTCTATATTACCGGCTGGTTTACAAAGTGAATTGCCGACCAATGTAGCATTAGTACCAATTGAGGATATTGACAAATTTTATGGAAACCATGAGGTGAGTCATCAATTTAATTGAAAATTATATTTCATAAAAATCTGTTCCCCTTGTGAAAAAAATAACTAATTAGTATTTTCATACCATATGGAGGTATGAAACGTAAAAAATTACAACGTATGGTTAGAATCGTTAATACCATAATAAGGTATATAATTATAGTATAAAAGTTCGAATATATACCTTGAAATCCCTAAAAGGGTATTAATTTTTAACGTTTCTTACATTCTATATTACGGTAGCAGGAAAAAAACGAAAATCGAATTTTTCAGATTATACGGTTGATAGAAAAATCGCATTTTGTCTGAAATATTCGTATGTGAATTTTCAACCCTGTAGGAACTTTCAAAGCCATGCGTAAAATCGACAAAGTTTTGATATTTGGATTTTTGAAAAAAATGACAGGGCGATTTCTAATGTTTTTTTTCTAATGCCAAAGTGCTTAGAAAGTTGTGAATCGTGAAGATCTGCAATAAAAAAAAACAAGAAAGACTATTAAAATTAGATTAGTATCCAATTTATTTATATGCAATGCACTACTAGTAAATTGTAGGGGTCCGGTCTCTATTTGACGTCTAGTTCCAGAAATTAGGGAATCCAGTCTCCATCCAAACACATGTTCCTAAAATTAGGAATTAGGGGAGAGGGAAGTGATAACACATGTAGTGCATAAAAAATTGACCATGATTTTTTTTTTAGGTATAAAAATATATATATAATTTTTTTTTTGGTTTTTGTACGAGTTGTTTCAAATATTCAGGTGATCATTTTATTCTACGGGCGCTTTTCGTTTGATCGCTAATCTTCAAGATAAATTGATCAAAAACTATGCTTTTAAAAAAATTAATTTTTGACCAATTGACCCTGAAGCTCCCTGAATTTTTTTGGTCAAATTTTTTTTTTATTGCAGATCTTTACTATTCGCGCTACTATCTCACTTTGGACATCATTAGAAAAACAAAAAAAATTGGAAAGGGTCTCTGTAGTTTTTTTCAAAAATCAAAATATCGAAACTTTGTCGATTTTACGAATGGCTTTGAAAATCCCTACAGGGCTAAAAATTAACATACGAATATTTAAAGCAAAATGTGATTTATCTATCAACCATTATCTGAAATTTTTTTTTTTTTTCTAACAAAAAATTGTCATCCTTCACTATACTATATGTTATGAAAATACTATTTAGTGTGAATTCATAGCAACTAAAAACGACCGTAACGTGACGGCCGTTTTAAGAGCTTGACTTGAGAGCTTCATTACATATGTCAAATTCGCTCCTCCAATTAGTCATTTAAGAAAGCTTGCATGCAAGCTTTCAAAACAGCCGTCACGTTACGGTCGTTTTTAGTTGCTTTGAATTTACACTAAGAGCAATACCGCCGACAGTCGCAGCCCTGGATTTGGGATTTTTTTTTATATGCGATTAAAACATTTTACAGTTTTAAATGAATTTTAAGATATTTTGTTTTAATTCTGTTTTTTCAAAATAGATATAAAACAATTTTAAAATCATCTGTCTTATATTCGTTTTATTGAAAATTATTTTAAATCAATTTTGAAACAGTGGAATTGAAATCAAATATCTTAAAATTCATTTAAAACTGTAAAATGTTTTAAACGAATGCAAAAAAAAATCCCAATTCGTATGTGGACTGAAATAGAAATAAAACTTTATTAAAACTGTTTTGAGACAAAACATCAGACTGTTGTTTGTTGCGATACTTAGTTTTATTTAATTTATAATTTTTAATGCGTATATATATATATTTTTTTTTATAAAAATGGGCAGGCCACTTTGGCATTGCTAGAATTTCCATGAGGCCGCAGTCCACCTCTGAAAATCATTCTAATCTTTAGAAAAGGTTATGATGCAAATTGCTTCAAAGTAAAGGCTGTGGATTTATCGGCATGACTCATAAGTAAGCATAAATTTCAATTTATTATGTTTACTTTTAATATTGAAGATGAATGATAAAATAAAAAATATTTCAATCTGTTAATTTGTGCTTGCGGCCAGTAATTATTATATAATTTTTATACGATACAGTGACTTTTTTCTAGATCATTGTATAATTTATGAATTTATTTATTTTTATAAATTTCTGCCTAATTTTTAGATTAATAAATTTTGACATCACAAAAATAAAGTGAAAAAGCGAGAGAAAAAGAACCGAAAGTAATGGAAACGATACTACTTATGAGCAAAAAAAAAAAACAAAATAATAATATTAATAAAGAAAAGAAAAACAAGGATGAGAATAAACCAATTAAAATATGTGAAAAATGTTAAATTATATTTTTTAATTAAAATTTATGATATGATAAAAATGTTTATTTTGTGTTCAGTGCAAGAGTTTTTTCAAACAGGCCTCTTATATACTTTTTATGAAATTTAAAAAAAAAAGTATAAAATTCTCGTATATTTTATAAAGCGTATGGAAGTGCGGAATTTTTAATTGTAATGTTGGTTTCAAAAAAAAAAAACATTTTTTTTTAAACCTAATCTGAACAATATTTTATTTTTATATTTTTTTAAAATTTCGTTTCACCTGAGGTATTGCTTCAAACATATAATTATATACACATACAGTTATGCATTAATTTCTGGGTATTAAAATAGCGTATGTTCGAATTTTAATGTTTGAATAGAATGACATAGAACATGGATTATTTATTAAAAAGAATTAACCATAAAATGTGGTAAAATCAAATCAAACTCGTCGCTTTATAAGTATGTAATTGCTCACATGCTATATGAAATTGTTAGATTTTTTTTTATTGTGGGTATGGACAGAATAGCAAAGCTAAACATCGCCAGTAAGATATATTTAAATATTCCCTATTGGAAATCTTGTAACCTTGCAAGTTATAAAAAAGTATACCAACTTCATAAAGGAAACATTTAAGCACTATAATACTTTCCATAGTATATTTAAAATACACGTTATGCGGTATATTTGGTATAATGCACAGAAGTGCCAAAGTTTTTAAAATATAATTTGCAATAAATAGAGAGTTAATTTTTTATATTACTATAACTTGCAAAGAATATGTGTTTTAATATTTCCTTTAGAAAGTATACTTTTATATACCTGGGAAAGTATACCGTTCCACTAGGGTTTACTAAAAGAGATTGCAAAATATTATTTTTAATTTATATCTTGAAACTGTTTTAATAATTTATTAATTCCCACGTCATCAACATCAAATCTGCAATTATCGTAATCATGAAGCAATAAAATGGGGTTTCGTGTTAACTTATTATATACATAAATCATTTTTTAGTCTTGTTTCATATATCATTAAGATCAAAAAAAAAAAACTGGATTAGAAGAATTACAGATGAACACAGTTCAAATATGTATACTTCGTATATGGGACAGCTTTTTCCTATCCATTCAAACATTATTTAATAGTATTTGTATAAAAGTAATTAGATGGGGTAGCTAACTGTAGGTAAATCTATATAAAGTGGGATTAAAAGGATTAAAATGTTTTTCATAAATCGCACGCGCTTATAGCACATTTTATTTGTTATTTGTGTTACGTTGTATATTTTAAATGGTATTTGGTTTTATATTATATTATATATTATGTGCCACCGATACACGCACTACGAAAAAGAAGTATAGTCTTACATGATGACATAAAGGTGAGACAATCTGAAACCGTTTAAGAAAGGTTAAGCTTTTTTCCTGTTGATTGAAGTTGAAAGAAAAAATATTACTTACTTCCGTAAATATATATGGTTTATAAATAAAATTGGCAGAATTTGTAATTCTTAGATTATAGATATCCCATCGAACTTTCTCTATTTTTTTGATATGCTGCCTTCTATTTTTTTATACTAACATACATTTCCTAAGTTTTCTTTACGATTTTTTTTTTTGCAATTTAGTTGATGTTAAATTCAGGCCATATTTCTTGAGGTTTACTGTACGTAGTTACGTTCGTACTAATTTATTGAAAATATAATTATCAGTGGAAGCTGAACAATACTGATCAAACCATTTACCCTTTATAAAAAAATCACTTAATTTCTTACTAATAAACTACTTATTATGTCGTGGGGTTTGCCATTCTTAGTTCGTTCAATATTAAAATATTCAAATATTATTCAAATCAAAGTGCGTTCTGTATTCAGAGAGTGGCAAGCTCTTCGTATTAAATATAAATCTAGCTTTCTTTTTAGCGCTACCTATGCATTATTAAGAAACTAGAGCACATTTTTGTATTGCAATATAAAAATTGGTTTGAGCCACCGCGACGCATTAAAAAAAAAATTATAGCGATATTACTTTTAAAAGAAATGAAATTTGTTTATCATTAGGCAAGGTCATAAATTTCTATAAATGAATGTTTTTTAAAAATATCGCAATTGATCAAAAAAAATGTATATAATTATATTTAATGTATATAAAAACCGCAATAGCTCTTTCTTTCGAATATTCAGTTTTTATTTTGCAAAATTGGTTTTTTATAATAATAAATACGATAAACCTAGAACATATTACAGATTAACTTGAATTTAATAACGTTTGGCTATTTCTGATTGGTTAAATGTTTATTAAAATCATGGTTACCTCTCTTGTATAATAAACATAATTATAACGAATTTATATAGTAAGGTTTCATGAAATCGGAGGTATGAAACTTAAGGTTTAGTCAAGTTGAAGTTTATCAAAAGCTCCGGATTCACGAGATTCGTAGGTTGTTGATGCTTACGCAGTATAGAGATTGACAACATGTATTCAAAAATAAATTCTAAACTTTTTAATATCTTTTCTTAAAATAATGTCACATTACTGCATTTTCATTAATATAGTTAGTAAGATACAGTACAGTAAGATATGTCGAGACAAAGCTATGAGAATTATACAGTGGTTTGTCGTTCATAAATAAGAAAAAAAATATTGTAGTAGAAAAATTTAGTGATGTACCTGTAGAAGAATCATGCAGAAGTAGAAATGTTAGCAGGGATAGCCATAATTTAAGTACATATAATTCATAATTCACAGTTTATTTCACTTCCCATTCAGTTATAAGTTGTAATTTATAATGCATTACATTAATTTAATGTATATCTTTTTAACAATAAATGTATTAAATTAAATCAATTTCAATTACACTTCACTTTTAAGATTAAGTAATTGCAATTATTTTAGGTGATTATCAATTGTTTTTTCTTCTGAATTACATATTAAATTTTTCATGTAATGCGGCTATCCCTGAGTGCAAGAAATAAGACACTAATTTTTTAACATAAACACCTACGATTTAAAAGTTTTTTTTTGTGTACTGTTCACGATTTTTTGCGCTCAAATGAATTTTAACTATAGCTTGTTAAAGTTAGCCTCTTCGAACGTTAAGCGTTAAGCATTTTGAAGTTATGCCATTTACAAATTGTATTATAAAATTACTGTAGTTCTTATCATTTTGGAGATATCTACTAAATTTAATTTGCGCTAAAAAGAAAGCTTGTCAGTCACTTATTTTAATGTGAAATCATTTTAGGCTTACGGTGAATCATTTATTTCATAGCTTTTTTTCTAAGCTTTTATTAAGAAATGATAATTTAATTAAATCCACCGCTGCTATGCAGTAGTAAATTTTTTTTTCACTTATCCTTTATAGTTTATCCTCGACACAAACCAATTTCAATTGTATTACAGTTAAAAGCTTGCCTAAAGCACAGGACATAATAGAGTTAATTTACCCATAATTTTAAATGTTTTGTAAGAAGTAAATTATAAAAATTCATACGAAATTATCTATTATGAAATTTACCACAACAAAATAATTAAAAAGTTTAATAATAGCAAACAATTAGGGTGTGTACTTTATATAGTTTTCTTTCGAATTATTCATTTCCTATTATATTTATTTTTTATTTTTTAAAATAGATCTTCTAACCCTCTCAAAAAAAAACAAACCTAATCAATGATCCCAAAATTTGATCTGAATATTTGTATATTATTTGTTATCAGGATTTGGGAGGGGGTTTGCAATCCAAAAACCTAATTCTTTTTCTTTTTTTGGAACACCCTAATATACTACATACCTTCATATGTTTAGGCCAATGATAGAATGATTCATTGGACAATATCAAAAGCAGTAATCATAATAGTTTGAATATTTGTATTATATATCATATTTTTGATGTTTTATTTTACTACATTTTATTTTTATTTAGTTGAAACGTAAATGCGTGGCTTGAAATGATTAACGTGTTCATATAGAAAAAAAAACATTTCTATTGTATGTATATGTCTGTAGGTGTGGGACCAACTGACCAACTAAACTATATCAGATTTGTTTATAGTTAGAATTTTCTTTTTTTAGTTTTCTAGGTTAATTTTATATTTGGTGTTAAGGATATGCTAGGCACTACCATAAATTTATAACGATTATATAAATACGTACCTTTTTTATTTTTTTTTAACAAAGTATTCATGTTTTGTTATAGATTGGATAGGTGCAGGAGCTATCTAACTTTAATATCACACACTGAATGGATCGTATTTATATATGGGGTTACTTGTGTTAACTGATTAATGCTATGTTATTATATATGGAATGTTATTTTATTTGGTTGATGTTGTGGTTGGTGTTGTAAATATGCGAATAGTTTATATTTAGAAAATTGGTAGTACTGTGGTTGCGCCTATTCGATAGTTCTAAGGAATTTAATAAATTCTTTTGGGACTATTGTTTTTCTTTTTTTTCATTTTCCTTTTTTATTAATAATATTATTATTTATAATAATAATAATTATTATTATTATTACTTATCATAATTATGTTTTCAAATTTAACAATATTTGTTGCGTAGGATTTTTATTATCTAGTCGTTTTACGTTTATGATTTCTTTCTCTTTTTTTTTTTTTTATTTTTTTTTTGAAAATTGGACTGTCACAAAATGACATGAAAAATATGACTAGTAAATATTTTGAAAAATCTTTTTTTTTGATATAGTTTATATAATTAAATGTCTACCATGCACAAGGTGTGTCTTTGTTGTTAATTTTGTTCGCTTTTGTGTTTTCACTTTGTTTTTTGTAATTTGAATTTGTCTGGCTATAATACCTACTATATATGTAACACACAGGTGATGTACCTAAAATCAATATTAACAGTAAACAAGAACAAAAAAAATTAGAATAATTATAAAAATGTGGTTTAAAAAAAAAAAAAAAACATAAAACATAACAACGGGCCAAACAACCGATAATAATAATAATAAATAACCAAGGTTAGGAATTTTCTTGTCATCATCATTAATATGCATAATAAATTATTTTCAGCCCATAGCCTCCGGATCCGGGCGCTTAAAAGAACATTTTTATTCATTTATATATATAAAAAAAAGGCAGAACCATTAAATCAAAAAAAAAAAAAGTTATGAAAAATAAAAAAAAATGTACAAATTCTGAAATTACCAAAATCAATTATAAGCAGTGTGCCCTTTTTATTTTTTGTTTGTGTGTTTAATAATTCGAATGTTATATATTATATAGAGGTATATGTTTGGTTGGTAACTAACAAGCTATCACGGCGGTAATCTTTATTTATTAAACATTGAAATATGTGTGTAGAAATTATAACAATAACCTATAAGAATACTTTACTTAAGCCATTCAATTGTAATTTAATAATAATTAATTAATTATTTCATGTATTAACCGTGTTAGTGGAAAAAAAAACATAATCAGTTTTGAATTTTTGTATCGATGTTAATAATATGTTCTTATCAAGCTCTATTTAGTCTTTGCATAAATATGATTGAAATTTATGAACGTTTAATACATTTAATTTATGAATATTAATCAATTCTTTGTCTTTACCGAAATACTACGAATATGTATATGTTTATTTAATAATTGAGTATAATATATTATGAGTAATGAATCATGAGTCATAATTAAAAAAACGATTTTAGTATTTTTCATTTTAATGATACGTATTTGTTAGCTTCGTAATGTCTGACGAACAAAAATAAATGTGGCTTTAAAAAAATAAAAAACCTAAATGCAAATGTGAAAAACTCTCAAAATATTTCGCGATGTACAAGTGAAGTAGGACCGAGTAGGACGTATTTTTTTTTTAACGCTACTGGTCGAAGTTATTTAAGGGACGCATTTCAAGGAATTTTTTTTATTGGTGCTGAATATTAAGATAGATAGATGTCAGGCATTTGTGTTTCTATGAATAATGAATAACTGCTGAGTTTTATTTTAGATATTTATTTAAATCTCGGGAGAATTTCAATCAATACGCATAATGAATATCTCAGAAAAATGATTTACATAATCTGTAATAAATAACTTTCATTTAATTAAGTATAAGACTTATAAAAACTTAGACGAATAAGCAGTTGCAAATGTTGCAAATATTTTAAATATTCTAAATATTTTTAATTATTCTCTTTGCAGATCCCAAACTTTATAAAATGGATCTACCCTCTGCTACCCAACTGTCAACAAATATTTCAATTGTAATACGAATAGTTGTGTTTAATATAAAGATTAAATGACTATGGCAAAACATCGTATCGGAGCTGAACGTAAACCACCACGGATGAGCTATATATCTCGAAGTCCAAGTGAGCCTCCGGAAGTTATGTCATTAGATGAATCTGAAACACTACTTGGATCTCAATATGGCATCAACAGTCGATTCATATCACCGAGCGTTACAGTTGTAGACATTGGCGGTCCAATACATCCAATACAACCAATAATAAATCGTCGACCATCTGGATCACCCGCCATTACACCATCTCCGACACCTTTCACCGAACAAACTACGGTTACCTCGCAAGGTAGGCCACACATACAACATTAATTTAATTAATCGCATTGATTTTTATGCAACCATTAATCATTTCATAATAATCATGTTTTCTGTTCATCATGCTTTCATCTTGCAATCTTTTACTTTTCATCTCCAATAAATTAAAACTTTTTTATATTAACCCTTTTGAACGGGAATTAATTTGGGCAATCAGGAAATAAATCAAGCAAACTAATTAAATTTGTTCATGAATTTGTAAAATATCTTTTACATTAAAGAGTGAAAACATAATTTCACATACTGTAGATATTTCAATTTCTATGTGTTCATATTTCGCGCTAAAATTACATTTATTTTT
This sequence comes from Catotricha subobsoleta, assembly GCA_011634745.2. Classification (NCBI taxonomy): domain Eukaryota; kingdom Metazoa; phylum Arthropoda; class Insecta; order Diptera; family Cecidomyiidae; genus Catotricha; species Catotricha subobsoleta. The sequence goes on along the minus strand of JAABKK020020930.1, from coordinate 5,050 downwards.
GATGTATGTTATAATGTACGTCAACCACAAATGGGTTAATATAAAAAAAAATTTGCTATAAAACACACTATTAAAAAAAAGCAAACAATTGAATAACTAAATGAAACTTTTCTAGCTGCTCTATCTATTGATCGTGGTCCTCCACAAGAATGGGGCGAAGCAACACGTAGCTATGTAAAATCGCAACGACGCCATGGAGGCCGTGCAACATTTCAGGGTCAAGTATACAATTTTTTGGAACGACCAAGTGGATGGAAATGTATCATTTATCATGTTGCTGTGTGAGTATAATTTTTACAATCTTTTTTATTTTATATAGATTTTGTTTTTTTACTAAATGAAAATACGGCGGCAACATAGATATATATATAGGTTTGTGAGGTAAAGAAAATATAGCTGTTATCATCAAATATATATATATATTTCTGAAGTATATGTTTTTGTGTATGACTGGTGAGAAAATTAATTACTTTATGTACGCATATCTACTTTTATACTCAAATTTGCAGCTGTGAAACCTATGAAAACGTTTTACAGTACTTAATGTTCTAACATAATGATGAGTGATTCAATGTGTTTTCTTAAATTATTACAATAATTTCAAGCATTTTTCCCTGGCGCAATAGCATTAAGTAAAAGATAGACCACAGTAATTTAATGAGTCTATTGTAAACGGTAGGCGATCGATAATCATTTTAATATGTGGGTGCAATGCAACAAGCATTAATCATCAGCTATTTATTTAATATTATATATGAAATTATCTGTTTTTAGTTCAATATATTTTATCATACGAATAATTATTTTATTTCTTTTGTATAAAATTCCCAATACGTCAAGTCATATCTACAAATCAAAAGATTAACATTTTTTTTTTATTTACATATATATATATATTTAATATTATTAATAATATATTAATAATAATAGAATTGTGTCATCATTATATAATTAACATTGGTGATAATCATTGGAGAATTAGTTCTATTTTTCTTATCGTTTGAAGCATCATTAACAAAATAGACCAATTTTAGACATGCCTGTGGCTTGCACGAATGAACAGTTATTGTGCTGATACTGAACGTTAATCAAAACCATTACATTCTATTTTCAACGAATTTTTTTCTAGCCTTAATTTCAGTTAAATATCGAGTTATAGAAAAAACAAATATATTTTAAATTCATATTATACGGTCATAATCATTGCAATTTCTCGTCATCTGCGTTATAAATACGAACTTTAATAATTAAACATTAATAAAACACTTTTTGGAACAAATATTTTTATTATAACCCAATTTACCGAATATCGTCTGCATATAATTTGATCTTTTATAATATTTGAGATCATAATTATACAATATTTTAAGACATCGAACTTTCATTTCTTCATATGTTTATCTATTTTCTTCCTTTATAATCTAATTGCATTCCATTGGTATTCCATATAAATTATATTTAGTATACTTTCACATCTATGTTCTTTTCAACTACTGGATGGTTAGCATTCATGTAATAATGATTTCCGTTTTTTTCTATCAACTTTATTTTGAGGCGGTTTTGCAATCTGGTTGAAGACTGAAGACCGTTTTTTTTGCTCTCAACTTTATTTTGAGGTAGTTTTGCAATCGTCGAAAAAAATTACCCTATCTTAATTTTTTCAAATCTACCCTTCCCTAAAATCAAAAGCGTGTGCATCTATGCCTACAACTACAACCTACATATGATTTTTTCTATAAGCTACAAGATACAATGTCTGCATCTAAAAATTAATTGGAAAAACTATATCATGCAGCTGGGCGCAGTCTAGACAAATTCATTTTTAATAACTGAAAACAGAAAATATGCTAAAATTAGTCAAAACATTATTTCAACTTTTCGATTTAAATTTCATTAATTATTATATTAAATACTTAACTTAAAACTTAAAAATTATAAATTTCAATATTCTGTATGTTTGAATTGGGAATTCTTCATTTTTTTCTTTTAATTTTTTAAAAAATATCGCGGATATTAAAAAAAAAATAAAATTCCGTACTTGACATTTCATGTTATAAAAATACTTTGAAAATATTCACCATCAAATTTTAAAATACTTTTCATTTGTTTCGAAAATCTTGTTCTACAAACATTCTTTTAAACATGCCATATAAACAACATTATTGCGTATAATAATAAAAAAAAACTATAATATGTTTTCTACCTAAATTAAATGAAAAGTTTCTGATTTGAAAGATTAAAAAACAAATAAAAAAAAAACAACAGCAGACTGTATTTTTTATAACAAATAATAAATAAATTTCATTTATTATATGGTTTTTTGTTGTACAAAAGCAATATTTCGAATTGTAAAGCTTAAAGAGCTTTGCAGTGTTATTTATATATAATTTTTTACTTTGAATGTGTGCAAGAACTTAATCGATTTTTTCAAAATAATTTTTAAGTTAAATTTTATTTTATTTTTGTTTGTATTTTATCTATATTATTAATATACACCATAGCAATCTAGTCATCAACAAAATTAAATCTATTTTTAAATAAATCCTAAACAACTGCAAAAAATAACCTAAATTTATTGATATTTCTAGTCTAAACACACGATCATGGCATCAAGTTGCTATTCATAAATATAATTTTTGATATTCTATCACTGGAACAGTATATGAATCTGCAGAGGAATAAGAGATTAGGACATTTTTATATTATTATTATTATTATTTTTCAATTAAGTTCAATCAGTTTGTAACCAACAATAAACACTAATATCTAATATGCACATGTAAATTAAAATTAAATGTCTCCAAAGATAAATAATAAATTTTATTAAATAATACTTAAAATGTGATGTAAACTAAATTTTTATGTACATATTTACAAAAAAAAAAAATATTGTTCAGACATATTATTTTACAATATTTTATCATTGAATTTAATTGATTTATTGTTTGATATTTATTTTGTTACAAATAGAGCTTTTTATATACCGGGTCATCGAGTAGGTATTACATTTTATTTATTGGTTTGAATTTTGTCGTATATCCGATGATGAGGTCACTGCAAGGAAATGCATTTTTTTTTCGCTTATATAAAGGAGCGAGGGTGGTATAACTTTATTCTACCCACAATTGTATTCCAATGCCATTTTAATATTGATTATGCCAGTTTTGTCGTCACACTCTACATTTTTACAATATCATTTTATGTGTCTCTATGAAAAGCATTATACACATATATTGATTGGTATATAAAATGTGAGATTTTATCGTAAATTGTTAATAAATAATGTAGGTACATTGTACATAAATTCATATATAAATTAGAATAATAAGTGTCTTTTTAAGGTCACAAGTAACAAACAACACATGCTTCTTTCTTAATATTGCTTTATTTTTCTTGTTGTTCAATTTGTTTGATAAATATGCGACTAAAATCATATGAAAATATATTACATATTTCAAATATTTGCATTGCAAAAGAGAAGATCAGATCAGATGAAAAAAAGGATGACCATACATTGTTAATTTATAGAAAATTGTTTGTGTTAAATTCAATATACCAATATTTATAATTATAAATTTAAATTGATATATTTTCGATAGTAAAATTGGCTGACGGCAAATTATTAAAATTTTCATAATTTTTCGTCTGGAAAAATAAAAAAAATATCTTAAATTAATTATTTTCTTATATTTTCATTGAAAAATTAAAACTAAAAAGAAATCTGTATACAATTATACATATATGTACATCGAATTGGCTATGATATTCCACCATTATGACATCCAGCATTATTTCATTCTTTTCATATAGTTCCTCCGCTAGGGCTCAGCAGAAAATGAATTCTATATAAATCAACTTGTCTACCATTCCACCATTCTGATATCATTATTTCACTCTTGCTATTAAATAGTAATTAAAAAAAAAAAACTATATTTCCATTATATTTGCAACACATATCTAGAATTTTGCCTTTTTTCGAAATCCTAACAATCAGCCAATTTGTCGTCGGCCACCTTAACACACATAATTTTAGATGCGTCATTTCCTACTTTTCTTTTTTGTCGAAATATATTCGAAAAATATTTCAATTTTCATCAGCAATTTTACTTGTTTAATTAAATTACTTTATATTTTTCTCTTTTTCAAATTTTCTTAACATGAAAATCTGCAATGTATCTTTGGACTTATTCGTTCTATGTTTAAAATTTAAAATTCAATAATACATAAATTATTTTAGAAACTATTTTATTTTAGAACAATTTAAAAAAAAAATTGTATTATTTGAAATGAAACAATGTAGGTCAAGAAAATATTTTTCTGAATATATATACGTTACACCATTCTACTTTTTAATTATTCAGATACTTACAATATCTTCATTAATTAAGCATAAATTATCTGTTTGACAGTTCTAGATAATAAAATATTTACTTATGTACTTTACTTTTATGGACAAGTTAGGATATCCCGTCTGAAATAATATACAATGAATGACTGCCACCAGCAAAGTTATCTATTCGTATACTTTTCATGTAAATATCATTCCACTATTACATTTTTCTTTATCATTCTCTCTTTGTTACACTGTTTGTAAAGTGTCATTTACTGTATGTAGCTGGCGATTTTCTTTTTATTTTCATTTGAAACACATGAGAAATTTTCAAAACTTTACTAACTTTTATTTTATTTATGACAATGAGACTTTTCAGGTAGATATCCTCATATGACTAAACAAAAAAAAAAAAAAAAATGAAAAGAAACTTAATTTCCCCTGAGTCAGAATCTACATAATATAGTTTATCTAAAGCTTTATATTTATTATTTATACTTAAATAGCGATATTACTATCAATAAAAATGAATATTAGTATATTAGTATATTAGTATGTGTTATGAATTATATTTGATCCATAGAAGTATTTCTGGCTCATCATTCAACTGAAATGACCATTGTGTAATCTGAAATGTAAAACTTTCACGGCTATTCAGGCATATTTTCTTTTAATTTTACTTTTACTTTTAACTCTTCGGTAAAAGTTTTTGAGTTAAAA
>JAABKK020020919.1:0-18543 GCA_011634745.2 Catotricha subobsoleta | reverse complement strand
CTCGCGACCTAATTTTAACGTCGTAGCGACGTCGGAATAGGTCGGCGCGACTTTGACGGACCTATGTGCTGCTTGGGATGCTTTATTTTTTTTCAAATTTTTTTTATTCAAAAATAAAGCAATAAGTGAAGAAAATAAAAATAAATAAATAAAAATATGTATGTACAAAATTTAATATTTTATATTATGAAAAATGTTTAAAGTCATATATACATTATTATATATCGTACGTTAGAAATACAGCAAAACAAACAAAAAATATAATATGAAGAAAACAAATGAAACAACTGAAAATGATTTTCCACCGCCTTCCTGACACATATTGCAGATAATAAATATTCCACTTTCTTTCTTTGCAAAAACCCAAGCCATTGCGTCTGTTTATAGCAGCACATATATTCAAATATAATATGCATTTCGCGTAACTTGTCTTGTCGGTTAACTTACCTATATCAACTTAAAATAGGTAGAGCAAAAAATAATAATAAAAAAAAAAAAATAAGGAAGAAAACAACATGCAAAAAACAGGAAAAGGTGTTGCAAAATGGAATGCAAGTTGCATACAAAATACAATTTCATCAATCAAAACAAAATTTATTTCATAATGAATTATATTTCATTTTCCATTTTTAGCAATCTGATTTTTTTTATACGTTCCACTCTATCCACGTTTTTCAGTTCTCTCTCGTATACAATTCAGGATATTTATTCGTTTAGCAGATAGATTGTAATGAGATAGAACATTACAGACACATATTTTACTTTTAGTTTTTTTGCCAAGTATTTTTTTCTATACTGCAATTTAGAGTTGTTTGTGTAACGAAAGCGTACAATCTGAAGTAATCAGACACAATGTAAACAAAATATGAGATTGTTATGTAGAAATAAATTTAAGAAATAATAAAATATGTGCTTTGCCGCTTACAATATGTGGCAACCTATTGAATATTTAAGAAAATCGATAAATTTCTCAAAAAGCTATCGTGAATTTGATAGTATGTGCTGGGACTTTGTGTAAGTACAGCTTTTGTACTCGAAATGCAAAATATTAATACATTTCTTAGTGAAATAAATTTCAGTGTGAGCTCTATGCAGGTGAATTGGGATAAAATGTTAAGTCGAAGGTGAGCCTGCATAGCAAACATTAATTTTTTCCAACTTAAGACTTATATTTGGCCTGAATCATACATAAAAATGTATCTATACTTTAAAATTTATGGTAATTGATTTTGGTGTTTCAACAAATTTGATGAATTTTTTAGTAAAAAGTGCATCCATCAAACTGAAATTGTTTTGTTTTTAATATATTTCTATTTTTTTTGTACAAAATAACAAATGATTTGAAATGAAATGAAAATTAGTTTAAAATTTATGAATTATATATTATCAATGCCTTGAAAATGCTAGAGAAACAAAAATCAGATACCTATAACAAATTTTTAGAAAAATATTACGTTTATATACAATGCCTTATTTTTAATTTACTTATAAGGCAGGGATGGAAAAAATTATGACATTTCTCAAAATTTATTAAATTAAAGTTTTGTCATAAATCAAATTAATTAAAAAGCGCAATAAAAAAAAAATGGCAAATAATACAAAGTAACTATATTAGCATTCGAATTAATGCAAATACTTTCGAGAAATTCAATTTATTCTGAAGAAAAATAAAATTAATAATTCAAATTAAAAAAAATAAAATATTTTAGTCAAAAATTAATGTCAAAAATGAAAATGACAATTCCGTCCCAGCTTGTAAGTACTGAATTTTATTTCTAACAAGATAAAAATAAAATAACAGACATTTAACATAATCTGCGCAATTAAATGCATTGAACTGTTTCTCAAGGCGATTTGCCTCTTGTTTGTTAATGAAATAATATGCAGCAAATTAGTGATTCAATTGAATTTTATATAAACAAAAGATATAATATGGTGTACATTTCAGGCCATGTGTTTAAGCAAAACATATTATAATTAAATATTAGAAATTAAATTTCTAACAATTTCTTGCATGGTTTTTCTTTCGTTCTTTCTTTAATTTTTTTTTTTTTTGCAAATACCGAGTTTAATTTTATAAGCTGTTTCGCCCTAAATAATATATTTTTGAAATGTAATTGACTACATAAATTTAAGCAGATTACCGGCATAAATCATGCGTGAAGTTTGTAATTAATATTATTCGTGTTGCGTAAAAAAAATAACGAACAGGAATAAAAAAAACATATTCATTCGTAGAAGATCCGGCTTAACGCGCTACACTAAAAATCATATATACAAATAAATATATAGCATGTACGCTGGTACGTCATTATGCTACATAATATATTAAATGGTACCCGGAGAGTGTATAATATTTTAAACCAGAATCATGACGGGTATCGTGCTAAAATTCATAAATATTGAATAACAAATGAAAAATTATTATTTACCTGCCAACTTCACTATGCCTCTCTACCATTTTGCCAAACTCTACAGGCATTATATTATCATTCTCATATAATAACATTACTATGTATGTGAAACAAAAAAATGTGTACAAATTGAAATTGTTTAGTTTTTCGTTGGGAGCGAGGGTAATACGTTACACTTTTCAACCATAAAATTGTTTACGAACAAACACATTCAAATATTTATATTTGTACGTGTGTATTAAGGCGGATCGAAAATCATGATTATTTTTAAATGAAATGTAATAGCACTCAAAAGCTTCAGCTAATTGTCCTCGACGATAATGTAGAATAATTTCTAAAGTTTTGTCTTCTTATACTGCAATGGTATTCTATCGCATAAATTATCGCAACGACATATACGTAAGGTCTATTTTCCTTTTAAAGAAAAATGGATGTGCGACAAAACAACTCTCAGCCGACGAATTAAGTGCTTATTTTAAGAAGATGTAGCAAATTTATTTGGAAGACCTTGAAGAGATAAAAATTTAGTGAAGCGCTTAAGTTCTAAAACATTTCTATAAAAAAAAAGACGATCAGCCGTATCACGTTTTCATTTTTAAGTGTTAAAAAGAAGATATTGATACCAAACATTTTTTACATAAATAGAATAATTTAAAAATGTTAAATATTTTTATTCAATGAATTTATTAGGAAACAAAAAAAAATATCATGAATATTCTGTTTAAAATAACTTGATTTGAGATATAAATTTTAAAAATAGTGTAATCTCATATTAGCATCAACCGTACTCAAAACCTATTTATTTAATTTCATATGAAACATTTTTTACGGAACAAAGAAATTGATACAATAAACTTTTAGGCTTTTAAAATATTTTTTATATATATTTTTGATGTAACCTTTATTATTTCCTCATACAATGGCAATTTGAAAATGATTTGAAAATTAAATTTGGAACTGTAGATAAAACCCGAAAAAACCGCTAAGCTTTACGTCAAAAATATAAACTCTATTATTATCAAAATGTCGACCGCCATTCCCCTTACGCACATAGCAACACAACAGTTCACACATTTAAAACATTTATTCGGCTAAATTCATATTTTTAAATGGGTTCTAAATACTATTTTAATGTACTTACTTATATTTAATTCGCTGAATGAAATATGGGAGTGGGCTTATTATTTAAAAATACAATTTGTTGATCTAATCTAATTTTTATATATCTATTTGCTAGCCCTTGGTGATAGCACCGTAAATATTATATAGATACAAAAAATCTAAATATAAATGAGTTTCAGTTCAGCTAATTTCATTAAAATTATACTTAATAACTAAATCCAAGGCATCAGAATCGATAAACGAAATAATGTGTGTGTACTCATCAACCTACGCAATCATAACAAATTTTGACTATTGCTATATGAATTATAAATGATCAACTCTAAAATTATACAATTTTCAAATTTATATCGAAATAAGTCTAATTATAGGTTTATGTTCAATAATTATTGTAATGTATTTTTCCATAGTACTTTTCGATCTATTATATATTTATTTTGGTTTGCTTTTCTTTTTTTATGAACGAACTGAATGAAATTGGGAAAAGGTCAAACAATAATATATATATTTTATTATTTCTACTTTACTTTCCTCATTGAATATTTTTTTTTGGATACACTTACGTTTTCTTTCAAAAAAAGAAAAATAATAATAAAATTATTAACTTTGGTCTTACAATAAAATACTTATTTCTTATTAATTCAATGAGAGATATAATAGGCCTCCGTAATATCTTTGCGTAAGCCATTCTACATTTCCGTGAACGATGATGTTCTTTAGGTAAGTGTTAAGCGTCTCGATCACGGAAACATAGGGTAGTTCACGCAAAGTCATTATGGACGTTTACGTAAATACATCTACGTCGTTTTCCCAAACTTCCTAATACCATGCGGCATACCAACAAAACATTTATGATATTTTTTGGCATTTTCTCGAATTCTCATAACATTCATGAATAATGTATGAAAATAGAGAGAATATTGCACAATTTAATTTTTTTAATAATAATAATATTATTTAAAACGATTTATGTTAAATAAATGTTACCTAGAACTACCACAGAGTTTTACTGCCTACGTAAGTAGAAAACAATATTGATTTTCGTATTTTGTGAACTGATTCTAAAACCAGTAGTAGTGCCTAGTTTTAGGGATTGATTCATTAACGATGATCGTTATTTTATTTTTTCTCTTTACTTTAATTTAAACCAAATATGGTGAATTGACGCAGGTTGTATGGTTATTAATTCAAATTCAGATTGTGCTTAAAACTTCATATTCAATATTTAATAAAATAATTATCAAATTAAAAATGATTGGAAAATGAAGGAAAAAGAGGAAAATGCGTACTTTTAATAAATACTAGGAATATGACATTTATCTGAGAAAATGTCATAAATTTTATTGTTTTTATTGTGTCAATGACATGAAAATTATGATATATGCGATAAAAATGTAATAGCAATAAAAAATTATTATTTTCAAAACAAATTATTTAAAAAAAAAATTACAAGAAATTCCGTCATTTATTTTACATTACATTAAAAATATTAACTGCCTTAGTTATATAGTCATAACAAATAATTAAGTATTATGTCGTAAGATCAAATTATTATAATATAAAATCAACGTAATTGAAGAAAACATAATTAAAATACTTTAATAATGTTAAAATTTGAAATTACAGTACTTTACGATTTCTTAAACTACGTAAAATTTACGTTACAAATATAAAGTAAAATATTCAATTGATGACATATTCTTTCAATTTTATTAACTACCTGCATCATCAATTTATTATTTATTTAAAAAAAAATTCTCGCCACACACCAATATGGTAGTGTAGAACGTAAATCGATTTTATTATTATTAAATTTTGAAATTTGAGATTTGTAATAAATTAAGCATAATAACGGTAATATTGATGTTTAAATATAAATTTTCTAACTATGAACATTTTAATAAATAATAATTGTTCAAAAATAGAAAAAATTATATGTACCTAGTCCATTTCTGACCACCAATTTTATTAATAAATTCCAACTAAGTAAAATGTTCGATAAATACTAAACTAATAATAAATTGAAATTGAATTAAGTAATACTCTCAGCCTAAATTAATTTATAAATAACCTGTGATTCTTTGCTTTCGTTTACAAAAAAAAAAATATATTTTATTGTTTATTGCCTCAACACATTTTTAATTTATATACAAATTACACTTACCTTATATTTTTTTTTTTTCATTTTATATAAACATTGACTTATTCGTCTTATAGATAAATTTCATTTAAACGCCGATATTTCTGTGAAAAAATGAAAAATCTATTTGAATTATGAAAATATGCTAGAAAGATCAATGGATAAGGATAATGAGCTTACACATAAATTTTTAATTTATAATTGAGGTTTTCATAACATTTTAATGATGTACATCAGTTTGAAAATAAAAAATTGAATTGTTTTTAATTGGCCATCCACCACAAAGCTATTTTAGTTGGTTTTTCTTTTAAAGTCCTTCTCAAATATATTTCGCACAAAATGTTGACATAAAATACATAATAAGTAAAATTAGTAGGGTTTCTCTCTAATACGCTAATATATCTTTTGTGTTTCATATAAAACTACAATACAATATTCAATATGGGAGAATTTCTTATACAATCAAATATAATGTACGATTGACCTGAAACAATATTGTTTATTTAATATAATACTAAAATATAATATTAAAGCAAGGGGTTAATGCCATGATTTATTTATGTAGGTCATTTTTACTACTATTACACTTTTTATCCATTGTTTAGTTGGTTCGTTGATTCGTCGGTTTGGCTCTATTTCGTTTATATTATATATGCCTACCTATTTTGCTCAGCAGGAAATTTTCATTTTCTTTTTCGGTCAAATTAAATTATACATAATGAAACCTTATTACCTACCTTAACTTCTATATACCATCGCCACCACACAAAACACAAAACATTGTAAGCAAGGAAAATTTAATCAGCATTTAGCATAATAATAATAATGTTTTCTATTCCTTTATATTTTATTTAATTTTTTCTTTTTCTTTTTCTTTACGTTCTACGTACAAAGTGGCTATGCCACAACAGAATCTTCTAATGATGTGTCATTTATAAGTCCATTGTGAAAATAGTACACCTTTCTTATCGAGCAAAACGCAAATTAATTATACACATATTCTTCTGTCATTTCTAATAATTTGCCGCATAATTTAAGAGCAATAATATCAATTTTCGGATGACACATAATGACGAAGCATCTATCTCTATAATATTATGAAATCGAAATAACGTAATTAGTTTTTGACCAAATTATCAACAATTTCTACATGAGGCCACATTTTCTCTTTCCTTTTTTTTATGCTTATTTATAAGTGAAAAATTCTCTTGGTCACACAACACCGTATTTTTCAACACCAAAATATTTCATATCGCCATAATAACCATCAGATCAGATGAAAGGTATAATCAATCGATCTTGTGTTTAGGACAGGTCTCTTATTACATGCTATCAATCATATCTTCTTTTTATTATAGAACGCAGCAAATAGTAATGGTATAGCCAAAGCGGATTTCTTCCTTTTTTCCATTTATTTTCATATTATAATTAGTTATTAGGAAGAGGCAGGGAGAGGTGTATCACTAGCTAATGTATTTGTGATTAAGATAAAGCATTCATTTGAAAAAAAAAAGTAATAACCAACGGAAAGTTTTCGATATTTAAAAAATGAATGAATACTCATTCATTCATTATAATTTTTTTTGAATGAATGTGAATAATTAAAGAGACATTAAGTCATAATAAAAGTGACGATATACAAATCAGAATAAAGGTAGCTAAGGGTTTTGTATCCGAATTTTTGAAGACTTTTTCGGTTATGAAAAATACCTGAGCTTATGAATAAATGATATTATTTACTTCTATTTCTGTATAGAATTTTGAATTGGCATTTAAACCGAATATATATCTGAAAAGAGAATTTTAAACAATTTTCTCATTTATTAAATTGTTTATGCGATAGAATAATATATCTTCTTCAACAGTCTAAAACTCATGATGGCATAAAATTTTCTAAAGCACATTCTTTAGTTCACTTTTTTTCTTCCATTTTTTATTTTTTTTTACTCTTGTTTTTTTTTATCGTTAAGTTAAAAGGGTAAATAAATTCACTTAATTTTCGGAGTGCGCCATTAGTGACCAAACAACCGTTGCAATGCATATCCACACAATATATGTTGAATGGATGAATAAAGGACATTTGTACGTTGGCGTAAGTGTAGAACTGTATATAGAGAAAAATGGTACCTCTATTATAAAATTAGGTATCTCTGGTAAAACGAGAATATAATAAAATTCGGTAGTTAGAAAACGTAACCCGCCTGTTAAAATAAATGACACGGGATAAGAATTGGAGGGATTCGTGTCTCTTTCATTGTGTATATAATATCACCTAACAACAAAACTAGGTTACTTTATTTATACATTTTAAAATATACATTTTACCTACATTACATATGTTTGTTTTGTTCGTTCTATATTTCCTGTTTTTTTTTTCTTTTCTTTTTTTTTTTTTGTTATCGTAAGCTAACCCATTCTTTAAATCCACTTTTGCCATTAAAGTGATTGATTAAAAAGTATTTTATTTTTAATTATTTCAAAACCTCAGCTGAATAATTTATGTAACGGAATGCGTTTAATCTTCCTATCATTTCGATCGCGAATATAAAAAGCAAATTTTTACATTTTAAAATATTGTAAAATATATTCGCTTTACCATTTTCTACAAACGAAAGAATATAACGCTAATGTATTCTTTATGTGTTGAGGTATCTACCCAGCTTGCACTTTGCACAGCAATAAATTCACTTATATTTTTCACAGACTTTTCCACCTAGATACAAAATTGTCATCATGACGTGATACATACAATTTTGTCATAGTCATTTGTATTTCTGCTTTTTCTTCTTCTATTTCTTCATATTTTTTGTATTATTATTACATATTTTGAAAATACTATTAAACATTTTATGTAGGAGCCAGCAGGTATATACAGAAATCCGCGTGTGCGATGCACAAAGAAAATTCATTGTGAAGTGAATCCGATGATATCTCTCAACTTGCATGCAATTTTGTATTTTAGTTATTATTATTTTTACAATTTTTTCCCTCTATTTATATATTTACTTAAACGTGCATGAAGGCAATGCGATAGTAGGAAACTATTCTTAAAACGAGAAATATGAATTCTCATTTTATTATTTCATTTTTCTTCTTTTTTTTTTGTATTTTTATTTTTATTGTGTTGTTATTATAATATTTGTAATATAATAATAGAGTATAATAATAAATTAACCATGCCGTGCATAAGTAGCATATCCAAATATAGAGTATGTTATAAATTTTAGTTATGCATGAATAAAATTAGAAGAGATGATGCAGTATTTTGTAGAGTTTACTTTTGATGAAAATTATTGTGCATAAATTTTTTTAGTTATTTTAAAAAAAAAAATTCTTTCGAAAAATAAATAAATTAAAATAAAGACAAGAATTATTTATCACATTTTTCTATAAATTCTGCAACATTCGGTATTTTTCATCAAATTTTTATTTTTCATTTCTTTAACATTATTAAACAAATCCGATTTCAAATTCAAATATAAGTTAACCAGATTTGAACATATTGAAAAGAATATCACTATTTTTTATTTGACCAGACATAATCATTTTTGATTACATAAATAGCATACAAATCTATAATAAAATAAAAAGAAACGAAAAAAAAAAGAAAGTTATTTCCTCTAGATGCCAATCAACAAAAATAAGGTTATTAATGAAATTCCAATAGAACCTATGTTTCCATCATTCTTAAAATAATATTTATTCTATAATTATAACACTATAAACATTATGCTAATTACAATTTATAAATAAAAGGAAAGTTCCTAAAATTAATGACATTTGAGAAATAATGTGACAACAACAGTCACAGAATAATGATAGGATATTTAGATATCACATTTACACACGATTTCATACAAAACAACAAAAACAAGCTATAGAGCAAAAAAAAAAGGAAAAATAAAACTGTCAGAGTGGCATTATTATTACACTTTTTATGTTTATTTTTAATTATTTTTATTTAAATTTATTTTTTATACTTTTCTTTATTATTATTATATTGTTGTTGTCGACCGGAAAATTAGTTTTGTGACTCTTAACATAAAAGCATAAATAGACAAATTGAAAAATTTATTTGTGAACGACACAGGCACATTTATTTTTGGCAATAAATTTATCTATTTAGTATTTAAATTATGCCAAATGGAATTGAAATTTTTGCGATTTTTCTTCTTTCTTTTTGTGAAGTGGAAAGTTTCTCTTTATTTTAAAATTTAAAAAAAAAATCAGAAAAATTCAACACTCGAATTGGTTTGGCCTTACTCACAAATAAAAAAATTATTTATAGAAATATACGTAAATTTAGTAAGAATTATATTTTAATATAATTTTTTTTTTTAAATCAGTATTTTTTTATTTACCAAATTATAAAATCAATTGGCCTTAACATATTCGGCATCGTTTCAATTTATTATATCGAATTAAAACTTTTTCATTCACATTTTTTTCCCTCGTATTTTTCAGTTTTTTATATACATATGTATATCTATTTTTCTTCTTTTTTTTTTCAATACACAAACAACAGAGCAAACAACATTTTCTGTATATTGTTTATTATTTATGAGGCTTATGCAGCTCATTTTATTAGATCTCATGCTGTGTGCTTTGGTGGTGATTAATAAATTTTATATTCTGTTGAAATGGATAAAGGAAATGTGTTTCACTGTAAATTGCAATAAAATGTATGAGAATTAATTTTACTGAATAAATTATTTGTATTGTAGTAGTTTGCTCCAAATAATCCATTCAATTAGTATAATGCCACTGAAATATAATTTTGTGAATTGGTTAGTAAGTATCACACAATTTTTTTTTTATTTTTTTTATTTTATGTTTATAAATCCTCTCTCCACTTAATAATATTTTAAGAAACTTTATTATGAAAAGATTTTTCATCTATATATAAAGTATTATGAACAACTGTACATATAATTTTAGATCCCTCTAAAATCTAAATGTTCAAGTGGTTTTAACTTGGTATTACCGTAAAGCAATTTCATATATAAGTAAAAATAATTTCTCAGTCAACGAAACCGCTGTATTTTAACTTCAATATATGTGGGTTTTTCTTACAAAAGTTTTTAAAGAAAGTGCTTTCAATTTTGGAAAAGGGATACACGAATAATTCACTTTTTCAAGAAATTAAGTCATATTAATTAATTTTAAATTAAATAATATTGAAATAGCGCTATTTTAATATCTAATATTTATAAAACAAGCGCATAATTTTTTTTTTAAAGTTTTAACATTATATTCATTTTCTAATTAGTAAAATAAATTAATAAATTATTTGGTTTTTATTTTAAATTTAACAATTACAATGCCGTGTGTCTACACACAGTCACACACCATACCAACACCAAAACCTATAAAGAGAGACACAATATTGTCGGTCTAAGATGGTTTATTTATATAATATTCTTATAAACATTTTGAAAATTTCATGATTTATTATGAAAGTTTTATTCTCAACAAGAAGAAGAGTCAAAAACTTAAAAACATATTTTCTCTTGCATAAACTTTTAAATGAATTTCTTCGAAAAATCTTTATTTTCATAACCGTATCTAAAATGAAGATAATAATAATTACAAAGGTATTTTATATCAATTTAATTTAAACTATTTTTTTTATAAATACGTATATATAGTTATATACATATAATTATATAATAATGATACTTAACAAAATATTTATGCAACAAAAAACAAATTAATTGAATTTTTCACTTTTGCAAGTAGTAAAACCATATTCAGATTTTACAGATTGTCGTAGTGCACTTATAGAAACTTGTCTGTATCTGCTTATGACAAATTTTGTTTTCAATTTAGAACTCTAAGCTTTTATTGTGTACTAAATTTTAAAAATTTATAGAATTATGTTCCAAAATATCATAAAATAAGAAAGCAAAGAAGCAAAAAAGCATTAATAATAACAATTTAATGTGCAAATCCACCAATAACAAATTCTTACTAATTGTTTTTATATCAAATCAAAAACTTTTTTAAAGAATCTTTTATGGCTCTACTTAAGCCCGTTTATCATTTCAAATTCTATTTACATCACATGCATACATGCTGTCTAGAGCTTTTTAGTAAATTCATTAAATTTATCTTAATAACTTAAAATGCTATGAAATGAGAAAACCAAAAAATATTACAATAAGATTCTTATAATATTTTCCATGAATCTTTTGTCATTCACAAAAGGAAAGTAGGAAGAATGAACATAGTAGTAGTAATATGCAATATAATAATAAGAAGTCGTATGATTATAAAATAATTTTTGGTATAGAGGTAGTATCATTGTTGTCATAAATCTTATGAAATATTTTTAATATTTTGTAATAATAAAGAAAGTATGGTAATGTACTGTTGTAATGTATGATAATATGATAATACGTTACCAAAACTTACTGTACCATTAATTTTTGAACGTGATATTCTAAATAATATCGTTAATTTTGACAAATATCATTAACCATGCCATACCATTAGTTTCTGAACTTGTCTTTATATATAATTCTTGATTAGTTTTGACAAATTCTAATAACCATACCGTACTTTTAGTTTCTAAACACGATATTGTAAATACTAAAAGTTATGGCCTAATGTAAACGTTGAGATAGTGTTTCAGTCACTGGAGTATTTATGCCAGATAGTGTTAACAAAAAAGAAAATATATACATATATACATATGTATATGAATTCAAGCGGAAAATAATCGTCAAGATTGTCGGTATTAAAAAGAACAAGAGGATAGATAATGGAGGCATCTAGTGGTTTACCTTACTACACAGGTTATATTTGATTTTCATATATTTAATTAAAAAAAAAAAACATAAAAATCTAAAATATCGAGAAAGAGCATTGACAGATTAAAAATTTCAACGAAGTCTTGCATTTAAATTGTGCCAATTTGTGTATGAATCGAGCTTAAATATTATTTGCGAATATTTTTTGGGATGCTACTTTGTCCATATCAATAGTAATGCAGAAAATAATGCAAAAATGACAAATTAATAAAAAATTTCAGTACTATTTTTTAACATTTTTCTTATCGTTAAAGTTCGGTTTAATTTTTCTTATTTGTCGTTTTTTTTAAAAATAAGCTGCACAAATGTATTACGAATTATGGTGATATTATTGTGTTGTTTTGATAAATATAAAAGCAAATACATGCAATTACAATAGATTGTTAACAATTGTTAAGCTTTATTGTAGATATTAAATATTAAATTAATTTCTCTAAAAAGGTTAACAACAACGTATCGTATTATACGTAAAATACATTTTATCATATTTTCACGATATTAATGATATGTAGTTTTTGTTCTATTATTATAATAAAATTATGAAATTTCAGCTATTGACAATCAGTTAAATTTTTTATTCGGAAAAACCAAAAAAAAAAGAAATATTTAAAACAACTTCTATTGAGATTTTACTTGCCCAAATTCAATTAATTTAATCCACTCACATTTTCCGTGTAAATGTGTATGACTGTGTATGCTTTTATTTTTTTTTTCCTTCGTTCAAATGAAAAGTTTTAACAATATTTAAATAGCAATTATCATATCACTTACATCTCTACATCCTACACACATTATACATTTCATTTCATTTACCTTTTAACATCATTCTATAATAATCTATTTAGTTATAAAGATAGAATACAGTGAGACCCCATTCACATTCACCGACATATAAAATTGTATGACGTGTTCAAAATGAAAATTACTAACTGGTGCGCAAATTTTCCAAGTCAATTATGTCAAAAGTACGTACATGCAGGTATGTTATCAGTTTTGTAAAGTGTGCCATAATTGAAAATTGTTTACAACTTTCCTATTTATAGTGGTTGACTATATATTAAAATGCATATATACATACATAGCTACTTTACTTATTTTAAATGCTATTGACGAAATGAAATCTACCTACAAATAGGTAAATTATAAGTAATGTACATTATTATAATATATTTATATATGTAATATGTATGTATGTACAAAGTACAAAGTACAACAATACCATAGGATAGGGGATAACAATTTATTTTTATTTAATATGGCTACTCAGGAAAGTTACTTGTAATATACATGTAATTAGAGGAAAAATGGGTTGCAACAAGTGATGATTTTCAACAACAACCATTACCTTGTTTAATATTTTGTTTTTTGTTTTCTCTATGCATTTATTTAAAAAAAAAAGTTCTTGAAGAAATAATTAGAATTGCAAAATAAAATTTTTCGTTGTAATATTTATTAAAATTACTATGAACCTTTCCTCATACCAATTATCTTTCTATTTCTGAAATATACGCTTCTAATTATATATATATATATATAAATATATTTTTGACATTATTTTTAATTATAATTTATAAGCCATTATTTAAAGTACTTTGATCATTTTGATAACCATCTTTTGTAAAATTGTATCCAGTTGTATTTTCATAAAATATTGCCCTTTTGTTGTATATCATTTTAAAATAATGTTTTTTGTTCTTTCAACAACAACAATATCTAATTTTTATGTTTGATGGAAAATATATTTCGTTTCAACCAAAAACTTTTTCCAAGTGTAAAAACATTCAATGAAAATATGTATATAGGAACAAATAAATATGTTTTATTTTAAGGGAATGACAAAAAAAATATATATATATAAGAATAACCGGAACGGTTTTCGAAATTATATACCAAAGATAAATTTTGCTGACAGTTTTTTTTTTTTTTTTTTGAATATGCATTTATATCCTTGAAAGTTTTTAACTCATAAGATATTTAGATGAAAGTTATATTTTGAGAAAATTTTATGTTATTTAACAGTGTAGGTATGTATAAAAAGTGTTGTCTTAAGTATTTGAAGTAGAAAATAGCTGATGACAGCATAATATATATCATATTTTCTAATTACATTCTAACAGAACAGAAAGATGAGTTAAAAGTTCTACTGTATAAAATGGTTAAAAAAAAACGAAATTGTGTCATCTTACTTGATGATTGTGGATGCGAAGTCCTTCTTGCAATAAAATATAATTGCATTGCGAACATTCTCTTTAGTGAAAGTATTTTCAGCTGCAAATAATTGAGATATTTATATAAAAAATGTTCCAATAAGAAAATTATGGTTGGTCTACGGGTAACTAACCACTGCTTGATTGGTTGTTTGGTTAGCCGGTTGGTTTGTTAATCGTTAAATCGTTGGTGAACCAACTATTTATACTCATAGTATATACACTTAAGCCTCCATAACAATTTTTTTTAAAAAAAATATTTGCAGTTGATTTCATTGCGGTTAAAATAATCGTTTCCAACTACATATTACAATTATATAGATATATTTTTGACAGTTACCGAACCACTTCCAAACCACCGTTATAAAATTTACCACTGTGATTTTGACAGTGATTTTATCGTTGGCAGCAGTTAGTAAATAGTTTCAACCCTAAACCCACCGAAAACTTCCAACTAGAGTTGCAAAATTCATATTGGGTATATTTTAATTTTTTTTGTTAGAAGTGCACAAATTATGAAGAGTGATTAAATTTAACCGTGTTAATGGTTTTGTTAATTGGTTATAATTAAAAGAAAAATCACGTGGATATATTTTTGTAGTATTTATGCAAAAAAAATTTTTTTTGTATAATAAATCACAAAAGTTTTTTTAGGAATTTTAATTAGTCTGAATTTTATATTTATTAAGAACCACACAGTAATACAAAATTACATTCATAAAATAATTTTGCAGGTTCAATACGTTAACTGTTTAAATACAATATAAATGTTGTCACAGTATTAGTATTGAATTAATATGAGTATAATTCCTGTCTACATCGGTATTAAAAAGCTCACACACAAATAAAATTATTATGGGATCCTAATAACTGGTAGAGCAACACTCCTGCAAAATGTATAGGTCTAACGTCTAAGTATCGTATTCCGCTCGAAACATTAAATGTTTAAGAAATTTTTTCTTACGAATTTTAATTATTTTTTTAAAATTTTAATTATAACATTGAGCTATTAGCTATATACAGAAATCTTAAAATTATTGCTTTTTTACACATTAATAGAAAATTAAATTGAACAAAAAACAATTTAATAAAAGACCATTAGAGAGTTATTTCAAAAATAATTATTTAAACAAACTCAATGAAAATTTATTAATAATTATTTGAAACCTGTTTGTAACAAACTTAATTAAGCTTTAAGCTTTAACTTTTGTTATTTAATTATGAACGTTATAGTTATATACCAAACATAAATATGATTATCATCAATCATTTTAAATGAAATATATTTTATAAATATAGTTGAATTGAAATAAACCATTTTTTAAATCTTACTATTACACTCTGCGCATTCGATTCACTTACAAATTGTGAATAATAAATTTTCCGCTATTTTTCCATTCAATTTATTAAATAATAAAATATATATTTTGCAGTTATAATAATAGCTGCGGTCATTTTAATGTAATATGTATTATGAAAATGCTATACATTAAATTCGTCATATATTATTTTGTTATCGTTTATATACTTGCACCCCTCTATATCTATACAGTTTACCTTCTTTGTGGCTTAGCATATTAATTTTCAACATTTTGGCAGAACATTATAAAATAATTCTTACCACATTATGTTCCATTGACCGCAACATACGAGTATAACACAATTCCGCAGCGAAACTATATATGTATATGTTATATGAATGTACTTCCGTGTATATGTATATGTGCGGATATCTACTTAGAATACCTTAGTTTATAAAATATACAATATCGAATAATAGTAATATACGAATGAAAATAGTGTACTCCACCTCCTCGAATGAAGCAAATTAATGAAGTCTATTTTGCCTTGACAGTAGCCCTTGTATTATTAACAGCATAAATTTATCATTTTCAACATACTCTCATATATCTACATTATAGTTGGTGGAGCAAACACTTCACAACTACTATATATTAATATAAATATACTCACACCACGATGAACGACGATACACCTCAACCCAAAATCTTTTTTCCCCCCATAAATTCCCCGTACCTCTTCTCTCCTCCAAATACCATAGACGACGTGGAAATGATTATACTTGCCAAATCAACAACATAACAATATAAATACACCCAACATCATATTATCTGATAATATGAAGTAAGTACCTATACAATCACTCTAACAAACTCATTCCGTAAAAAAATATCATTACTTACCTACCTACCTTAGCTACCAAACACATCTTACCAATACCATTATATACCAAACCGAACGATACTATTTGTAAACGTAACAACACCATATTATTATAATATGTAGAATGATGTTTATTATTTAGTAATCACCTTTTACTGTATTTAGTATCTAGCAAATTATAATGATCTTGTTGTAATATATTACCCAACAGAGTTACATATTATACCTCTTACAATCTACGAAAACATAATATCATTCACTGAAATTACTTATTCAATGTTAAATACTTCATTCATGACGCTAGCTTGTATTACAAGTTAAAACATTCTAATATATTAAGTAAGATACACTGAGATACTCTGGTATCCATCTACCGATGTTAGTACTAAAATTTTAAGAGGTTTTAAAATAAAATACTTACAAAAGCTGTTCTTATTACTAATTTTAATGAATAACATTTTCGGTGTCGTTGTAGATTATTATAATAAATTGTGTATGGGATGAAGCTTCTTCTCTTAAGTGATTACATGATTATTTATTTTAAGTAATTTCTTTTCTATCGTTTAGTTCTTGTATGTGTGTGCTGTGTATGTATTATATGTGCTTGGGAATATTGTATTCCAGCAGATCGTTAAAATTATTATTATTATTACTTTTTTTTGAATATTAATTTAAAATAGATATAAATCTATAAAATTGCAATTAATTGATACTAAATATTTATTTAACTCATTTATATAATTTACTCATTGTTTGTATTTATTAACTATATGTATTAAATTAGTTCCAAGTCACTCTTTTCAGTATACAGTTGATTTAAGTGATGATTGATACAGTAAGTAATATCAATTTATCTTTTTGGCAGATCAAAAATATAATTGCCACTATGTCCAATTATGTTAATTACTTTTCCAATTAAATTCTAAATGCTTTTCAGGACATAGTGTCATGTCATTCTGGAATATAGTTTGAATAAGAAACTTGTTAATTATTTCACATCAAATTTCATTTATTATTGTTCAATTAGCTTAAAAGTGAAATACAATGAAAAGCCATTTATCATTGAAATTCGTAAAATATTTAAATATATTTAATTGTTTAAGTACAAAGAAAACTAAAATCAAATTTAACAGAAATATATATATTATTATATAATACATTATGCATATAAAAAAATAAAAAGAAGAAAACAAAACCTAGAAAAGAAATGGATAAAGAATTGCGTATCACTTTCGATCGTCTAGACGTGGTAAATGCATTTAGTAAATACAGATTTCTTGTTTGTTAATTAAATTTTATTACCAACAAATTTTATTATGAAGTATATTAATTAAATCCATGATTGAAATAATTAAATATATAATATATAGCGCTCTAATGAAGGTTAATTGAATTGAATAGACTAATAACATTATTTATTTATGAAATATAATTGAATAATATTCAAAAGTTGTTATTAAATATTCATTGTGTTTGAAAAAGTTGAAAATTAATTTCATATTTTTTTTTCCTTTTAAATTTAAGACTTGCAATTTCAACATTATTGTTTCGAAATATTTAGATACTGTTTTGTGTATTGTGTGAAGAATATATAGTTTATTTTCAATTGAACTCACGAGCAAATTTCGAAATATGTCTAACCCAATAAACAATTTTTTTCTTGA
>JAABKK020020918.1:0-49228 GCA_011634745.2 Catotricha subobsoleta | reverse complement strand
GGAACGTAAATTATTCCGTTCCTGTTCCATGCAGCGTTCCACCAAAATTTAGTAAAATATACGTTCCGGAACGTTCCCTTCGTTCCAGTTCCCGTTCCGTTCCGATTCCCTGATTCCATCTAATATGATTTTAACTAGATAATAATTTTAATAATATTTCTAATTAAATGGTTTTTTTTTTATAAAAAAATTAAATATCTTTTTTCTTAATTCATTTTCTTTTTAAATGTACATATATTAACGTAACGCTTTTGGGGAAGGGGGGTTTGGTAAAGTGTTACCCTTCATATAAAAGAGAAAAAAAAACTTCATATAAAAAATGTTACGATGGGGAGGAGGGTTTCTTTCTAACACAGACCAAAATCGCGTTATGTAATATATGAAAAGCGCCTAAGACCATTCGTAGAATATGTTCTTATCTCACATCAACACATGATCAGAACATTTCATTTAAATGCCATTACAATACTCCTATTCCATCTACCGAGAAGCACAAATAAAGACGACATAATATGATGACAAATTAAATCTATGCGTAATAAAATCACTGTCGCGTTGCGGTATTTTGCAGTTATTGCAATCTTGCATACGTCAGTCTGTTTGCTAAAATTAACTCTTCACATGATGATATAGTTAAAATTGTAAATATATATATAGAAAGACGCAGATGCATTTTGTTTTCTAAAGCGATATACAGAAAATTCAAATAGAGTTTCTTTTCATCCTTTATTTTTTTTATTATGTATTTTAATATCATGTGTAAGAATAATTTACGACTGCATTACGCAAAATTATTGTGTAGACATTGTTTTTTTTGTTTTTTTTGTTTAAATAGTCTTGTAGTTATGGTAGCGTCTATTCCAAAGTTTCCAGGATGAAATTAATAAAATTAAAATACCGTGCACAACATAAAAATAATCGTAACCTAATTTCGAGGGTAAATTTAGAAAACAATTTAAATGCCGTCGATCATTAACCTTTTACGTTTTACTATATGTCTAAACTAAAAATGTGTATTTTTATAAATGTTCACTGTTGACTAGTGAGACACTACAGTGTACTAGCATCAATATAATTATTTTTAACCGAAGAGAGTGGTATTAATGTATATAATTAGATTTAAGAACTTTAAATAATATATTTATAACTGTTGAATAAGTATATGTACTTGTTGGATATTAGCTACCTAACCCAATAGACAATTTAAAACCAAAACCGAAACCATTATGGTTCTAAAACGGGTTTATAACCATTTAATTTTTGGAAAATTCTTTGGAAACACTTTCATTAAATAGAGTTGAAACGGTTCCATTTCAGTTCAATCTTATTACTTATAAATATGAAATAAATTTATTTAATCATTTCCAAACCGTTTTGCATGTTTTGCTTATAACAGGACTTCCAAATTAATATAATTTAGTATATATTGCCAAAAATAAGTCAAGTATTACACGGATTCAAACCCATATACTTCGTACCAAGTCAGATAGCAGAGTGTATAGCCAAACAAACAATCATTAAAGTTATTTCGTAAAAAAATGAATTAGTACTTGGGTGACCGCAAAAAACAAAATACCAGAAATATATATATATTTTTAAATCCATTTTATTACAATTACAAACTACTAATCAAAACTAGTTTTAAAATGGTTTTAATTTGATTTTTTTCGACGCACTAAACGGTTTACAAACCAAACTAAAACCATTCCAAAATGGATTTGAAACTAAAATAAACAGTTTCAATACCGAAAATTGTTTATTGGGTAAACTTTTACTGTTTTCTTCCTAAATATAATTTTTTTTTTCGAAATTTTTAATTTTATCTGTTGTATCTCTGTATTCCTTTTTACTTTATTTAATTGACCACTTTTCAACTGATTCACTAATTGAAAATTAAGAAGAAGTCAAATTTACTTAAAAAAATAAAATAAAATATATGTACATCTACATACCTACCAATATAATCAACAATATGTGGTTGCGGTTACCTGTTTTCCGTATTTATTTTTACATTTCATGTTGTGAGAAAAGTGACACTGTTTTGATCATTAGGGAAGTAAAATCGACTAAGTGTTTTCTCAAGGTTTTTGTTTTTGTATATAAATTGAATGGAAAACCGTCACTTTAGATAAGCATTTAAAATAGTGCAGTTTAATAAAAATATTAATTAATAACTAGCACGTCGATCAAAAAAATAATTTATAACGTCATAGAACGGAAATGCTTTATAAAAAAAAAGTTCTGCTGTCATATAGATAACAGAAATGCGGTATATCATTTTAATTTATAAATTTACTCATTCAAATAGATCAGTATAGTTTAGAAAATAATTGCAGTATTCACTAATATTCTTTTTACATAGATAATTTTAGAGCAAATTCACAGAATATTCCGACCAAAACTGTGTTCTTTGTATTTAGAGAATAATACAGACAGAATCCCCAAAAATTGATGCAATTGATTGATAAACGAAACTACCACATTATAACGTGTGCTTTGGAAATGAAAATTATGTCTTTTAATGTCTTCTATAAAAATTCACAACAACAAATCATTAAAATTATTAATCACACCGCATGTTTTTTTTTTTATTACCTGAATAACGAGTACTATAGTATATATGTACCTACCTTTCTACAAAAAGTGTCATCTCTTTTATGAACATATAATGCCGATTGCCGGTTACAAAAACATTTTTTTTAAATTTTTGTTTGCTTTTATTTTAATAATCATTAATGATTGCATGTGTGACGCAAATATATTAAATTGAAAATAAAGTACAATATTTTTTTTTTTATTTCTTGCGAATTGATTAATTTGAAAACATAATGTAGGACCTAGGTCAGCTTCAATGATATTACTAATTTAAATTATATATTCTAAATATTACATATTTCATTCATTTGTTTGTAGTTAGTAAAATAATACATAATATATATATTATATACATTTATTATGGCTAAAAGTTGATACAGGTACCTATTAAGCTATACCTACACCAAGCTTATTTGTATATCAGAATACATATATAGAGAAAATATACTTTCATACAAAAATTATTGGTAACAAATTTTATATACATACATGAGCATTAATGTCATATTACGTTTGAAAAGCGTGCAATATAACCTGGTCGTAATGTTTTGTAACCCTGGCCTGCTATTGAAGATCTCTATCAATTTATTTTTTCTTTTAATTCATTCTTTTTTTATTTTTTTTTTTTTTTTTATTTTACATGCGGCGACTACTGCTTCGCAAAACGTTTTTCGCGTATATATATATATATATATTATAACCATCATACACAAATTACAAGTATAAATACTTTTTTCTCTCTATATATATTTAGATATATGGAATGTATAATGTATTATATATATATATATATATTGGTGTTATGAGTGGGCAAGCTCTGTATGATTTATATTTGTAATTGTATTTTATAATTTAATATGATGTGATACGTTTTTAAGCGCATTACTAAATATTGGTGCAAATTACAAATATATAGCTAGACATATACTCGTATAGATATCAAATGCATATATACATTTAATTTTTAAATAAACGCATAATATATTAATACTTACTGTGTAATGCAACGCGATGTAATATCATTACGTATATGGACTATTTACATAAATATATACACAATCAATTTGATTGAACAGGTAAAGGTATTCGCTGTTAAAAATACATAGGTATTCAAATAAATATATAAATAAAAAAAAAATGATTTTGGAAAACAAAATATTTTCCAAGAATTTTTTATTATAATACCGAGTGTTATGTAAAACTGTTTTTTTTTTTACTGTCTTCCAGATTCATGAATCGATTAATAATATATGTTTCAAAACCGAAAACATAATAAATAAAAAAACAAATAATTAATCACAATAATAGTAACTGTTTGTATTTAACGTTTTATATATTATATGCTCTGTTCCCTTAAAGGAGTAATAAAGAAAAAAGAAAAAAAAAGCACCACTGAAATTGTTTTGCTGAATGAGTTAATTTTAATTTAAAATGTCTCATGTCGGTCATGTGATTAATAATAAATTTTAGTCTGGTTTCAATTGAACTTGAAAAAAAAAAAAAAACAAATTATTTTTAAATTTTCAATATTTGCTTACCTAAATTTATAATGTAATTCACATTTGGCTGATCGGAGTACTTACTATATAAATGTGTGTGCTGGCTATATAATAAATATATTTGTTAACAACCTTTCATTCTCAATACATAAACAATATGAGATAATAATATGACTATTTGTGGGTTTTTGGCCCTGGCATGGAAATAGATGTGCATTGTCATAAAATGTTGTTGTCAAAATTTTATTTAGAATATTGAGAATGCATTGAAGAAATTTATTTTTGACCTAAAAATATTGATAAAAACCAAAATATTTCAATTATTATCATGATATACAATAAGTATAGATTTTAAAAGTAAATGATCGACTTTCTGGAAATTCTCATCCTATTCATAAATCTTCTTCATATACCTAATGGTCTGGACTCTGCAATATGTACCTGGTACTCTCCGTTTAAAAAAAAATCCATGCGTTCTATTATCAGTTTAGAAAATTTGTAACAGATCTTGATATTAATTGCAGAATAAATTTCTTGTTATAGAATTTTGATTGTTTTGCTGTCAGCTATTTAACATAAAATTCATTCAATTAAATTTCAATTAATTTATTTAAAATCATCATGAAAGAAATTAAACAACTCTGTAATTAAATCTATATTAAATATTTGTTACTCTAACTTTTTAAATGCAAGAGAAAAGATTTTTCAAAAGAAATAAGCTACAAAATACACCATCTTCACTCATATTCTGTTGCACTTTTCGCCTACCAAGAAGTACAATATAATTGTGCACTTAATCTATTCAAACTTGATTTTTGTTATTTAACTATGATGAGAATTAAAAATGGTTGATGCATAACTTGAATTTCGCGTGCGTATAGAGTATTAACATTAAGTTTTAATGAAAAATGTTTTATTATAAAAAAGCTGAACCTCGTAATTTGAAAGAAAAACATCAAGGGCATAAATTAATATATATATATTTTTTTTGTATTCTTATAGCACCAGGCATTCACATTAAATTTCGCCTTCTTTAAACTCAAAAAAAAAAAAATTAATAAAAAACTAAAAAACTTTAATACAAAATTATACATTCTTCAAGTTAACATATTAACGAATAAAAAAAGTATCAATCAATAGCAAGGTCGTCATTTTCAAGAAAATATATATATATATATTTATTTACCTTGAATGAAAGCCATACCATTGTATTACATAGAGCACGTACTATTAGGTGGAACACCATGATTTTAAAACTATACGTAAAAGAAAAAAAAAACTATCAAATAGAAGATATTCCATTCAGATCAAAACTACAACGAACTTGAATCATCAAGATTAACAACACCTATATGAATGTCAATTAGGTGCAAAAATTTTGACAATACAATATGCTGAAGTGGTGTTTATATATATATGTAATACAAATTATTTACAAGATAGGTTTTGAATAGACAAAAACGAAAAACGATGAAAAAAAAAACTCATACAAATTAATAATTATTAGAAAGAGATCTTCAGACATTTGAATAATTTATATATCTTAAAATGAGGAAAACAATTTTAGATTGTAACCTTGCCTGGTGGGCCATTGAATCAATTTAAATCGATCATTAATTAGCAAGAAAGCTTTTCAATATTTATCATTTATCGAGTGCTTAATGTGGTATACGATATCTCGCAAAATTAAATCAATTTAGAAAAAAGGGAAAGTTATGAAATAAAGCTTTTGGAAAACCTCAAGGTCATTAACTATACTTGAATAATAATTTATTTTCAATGTTCTCAAACAACAATTTTATTTCCATAAGAGTTGATAATTTTACATGCAAAAAATAAAAAAAAATAGTATTTGGTCATCTTTATAAATTATAATAACATCCTATTCTTGGAGCCTTGAATTAGATTGCAGAATTTAAAATTGTCGTATAACAAAAATACGGCAATAGTTTAAGAATATGAAATCGAATTGAAATGCGAAACGTAATACATATAATGGTTGTACATCGTAAAAAAAAATCTTTTTAAATTATGAAAATTATATATAAATATAATAGTTTTTATATACTCGAAGAGTAGAACTGGGTGGCAATTGCGCTACAGTTGCTGTGTATTATAATGTAAAATATATGACAGTATAGCGCACGTGATATTATTAATAAATAACATTGCGATATATAATTGATAATTTATAATTACATATTAAAAGATGTAGATTAAAAATGCTTGCATGTCCAAAACACATTTCAATAAAACTTTTATTACGTAATTATTACCTTTACAAATAATTTATGTTTATTATTTATTATTTTTAATTTAATAATAATTAATAAATTTTATTTATATCATTTTTGTTTTGTTTTGTTTTATTTTTTTGGTTTGGTTTGGTTTGGTTTGGTTTGGTTTCGTTTTGTTTATTTTCAATAATAAATTCAATAATTAATTATATAATTCAATACCCAGTATGTGTTGTTGTGATTAAAGTTATTTTAATTGTTGCACAATTTTAATAATAAAATATGACACATTATCATTACCCGAATCAAAATCAAAACTAAACAAACCTCATTTTTATTATCAAACTCAAATACTTACCTATATATATTATAATATTACAATTACTCTCTCTCTATATAGAGTACAACCGAAAAACAAAAACAAAAACATACTCAAAAATTTAAGCAAGCAAAAAAAAAAAAAATTAAATTCAAATTCAAATTTCTAAATTTAGGTCATTCGTCGAATATATAACGCAATATCTTTTAACAAAAATTGTTTAAAAATATTTGAACTATATAAAATTTATAAGTAATAAATGTAGTTATTATAATGAGAAATTTGAATATATATAATATATATATATTTTGACGACACACAGAGTAAGTATAGTCTTTATTTTAAAACCAAAAATATCGATTAACTTTTCTGTATTATTCAATTGATGCAAAACAATTCAATTATGCCAAAAATGAATATATGTAAATATATATATGTTCAATATTGTATATTACAAAAATTTAAAGTCTTTTAATAAATCATTTTATTACTTGATATAATTAAAATGATTACGTTTTATTGTATTATTGTAAATATTAAAAATCTAATCAGGAAACCTTTGAAACATCACCCATGACCTACATTTCCATTTTTTTTTTTTTTTTGTCAGATAATTTAATAAATAATTTAGCAGATATGATATGATGAGAGTACACATGTGATAAAATTTATTTCGTCACACATTTGCTGATTTGAAATTTTCTCCTAATATTCAACATAGTCAATAGATTAACTATTTGAATATATATATTCCAGTTTTTTTTTTTCAAATTTACTATTACATATAAATATATATCTAATTACATATATGGTATAATCATTTTGGTATATGGACTGCCATTTAATTTGAATGCATTCGTTTTTAATACACCGAAATGGTGTTATAAAGAAAACGGACAGCATCCTTTATTTTGTAAGTAAAAAAGGTCAAAAACAAAAAAAAAAAAAATTCAATATCACAGAATACTTACTTCCTTGTTAAAGAAAGTTTATTTTATTGATATATGTATATGTGACATGACAGATGTCAACAATGTAAGTCATTGAGTTCTTAAATTTATAAGTATTCAAACATATCAGTTAAGAATATTAATAATAGAATTTTAAAAAAACGCAAGGAGTGTCGAAGGTTATTTTTTTTTCAACCCAAGCTTAGCCAAAATTATATTGGTGAGACCATACATACCATAAATAGAAATCAAATAAACAAAAAAAAAAAAAACATATTTGTAAACCTCATATATGCTCAGCACACTACGGTTTTATACTATAAAATTATAAGAACTTGTACACACACGCGCATACAATACGAAATGACAAAAAATTTGCTTGCCGGTTTTTCGTTTATTTTATTTTTTTATTTTTATATTAAAATTGTATGTATGTCAAGGTCGTTTGGGCTCTTAACTCAAAATTCAAAATTGCAAATTGAA
This sequence comes from Catotricha subobsoleta, assembly GCA_011634745.2. Taxonomy (NCBI): domain Eukaryota; kingdom Metazoa; phylum Arthropoda; class Insecta; order Diptera; family Cecidomyiidae; genus Catotricha; species Catotricha subobsoleta. The sequence goes on along the minus strand of JAABKK020020918.1, from coordinate 41,145 downwards.
TTTGGAATTGAAATTAGTTCTGGTGTTTGAATTTTTTTTTTTTTAAGTGTTTTATATATTTTTAAGGTCAAAGTTTTTGAAGATTAAATGCTTTTTTTTTATTTATATTGTTATAAGACGTTAAATACTATTTAACATGTTAAAGACGTCATTCATTTGCATTTAACTCTTGATTTAAGACTGGGCAAAATTAAAATGTTTTGGTATTGACGATGAATATATTATAAACTTACATATGTGAATTTATATGACGATTGACGAAGCATATGAATGTTTAGAAGAGTTTTTTTTTAATTAGATCAAGAAAGAAAAACAATTAATGACAGTTAAGTTTAATTTTTGTTTTGTATCGGAAGCATATTATAAATGAAGTATTGTTGCTATCAACATTTATTGTAATTTAACCAAAAATTATTATAAAACCGTAAATACATCTTTTTTATTAATTATTATTTATTAGACAGTTAAACTTAAATTACCATCGAAATATTAATGCATTTAAAGTAGAAGTGATTAATAAATTAGCGCAAATATTTTCTTTGGCGCTTAAACACATTTTTAACTCTCTGGTGAGTAACAATTATTTCCGTATTGATAAAATTTTCATGTATGATTAAGTTATAAAAAAACGAACAAAAAGAAAATGATTATCGTAAAAATCATGTTTCATTTTACATGAAAATTAACTGTAACTACAAATTATAAAAAAAAAAAAAAAAAAATTAAAACAAAAAGAAAGAAATTAAAAAAGCGACTTAATTGAATTTCAATCGAAAGTTTCTAATTTATCAATGAAGAAAATTATATTGCAGCACCGATGCAATGGCATGATGGAATAATCAGGTATTTTATAAGTCGCATAGTTAATAACAACATTTAGTAACAAACATCATGTATATACAAATACATACACCATTTGAATCGTCTAACGTAGCCGATTTCCTTCCTTCCGCATTTCGCTTTATAATAGCTCACTTAAAGGCCTGGGCATCGTGAATATGAAACAACTTGTAAGTTGTTGTAACTTATAAACTTCTATACATCTAATTATAAGTTGCAATTGAATTGAATTGAATTGCATAGTGCAATTTAATTGTATACAAAAGAAAAATTATATATTTATGAAAAATTGTAAAGAAAACAAACAAAAAGAAACAATAATCTTCTTATTTATTACTTTTATTATAAGTGAAAAGAGAATGAATGAACGAAGATAAAACAGACACAAATGTATTCATTGTAAGAAATCGTTCATTATTTGTCGATTCGCATCGGTTTGTTCTGTATATTCATTTGCATTTTGTACAATTTGAAGTTTTGTTCCAAGAAAATCACTTTGCAGCAGATTTGAAAATTATCTGAAATGTGTTTATCCGTATTTACAATTTCCCTCGTTAAAACCAAATCATCTAATCAAAAATTGGATGAATTTAAATTTCACATAAAAATTAAATGTAAAACAAAAAAAAAATATTCTAAGAGAAAACATTTATTACACTTTCATGAGGATCGACTTTAATTCGAAACCTTTAACATACCAAAAAATTTCAAAATAATTACAAACTGAAGCTAGAAACAAAACAAAAAAAACGTAATTAAACACCAAAAACAACACAATTTATTTCTTATAATTGACTACGCAAAGATACACTTACGCACCACCACGGTTGCACCATATACAGCATGATCTAGTTAAATTTTCACTTTTATTTCTTTATTTTAATACACATTTCTGGTAATAAGCTCTTAATTACCCATGTAAAAATGATCGACAAAAAAAAAAAAAGTTTCTATTTTTCAACTGCCATGAACACAACATTCAACAAAGGCCTTACAAATCAAGACCTTGATCGTATACAAAAAAAAAAAAAAAATTATATATATATAAAAAAAAAACAACAACAAACCAGACTTTTTTTTCTTCACATCATGTAACCATAAACTTGATTGTCTGGTGTGTAAGAAAAAAATTAAAAGTGAAATTAAACACCAAAACTATGTTGATTGTTGGTTTGTTGTTAGTGTGTTTGTTTGATTTTGTTTTTCTACTGTAATTTGAAATTGAATAGTTTTACTGTTTTAGAGTTTTGGTATAAAATAAAATAGTGGTCCAGCAGTTTTAAATAACGAAATATAATCAAATCGTAGTAAAGGCAAACAATTTGTAGGAACGAGATAAATGCATACGGATAAGCTACTTAATTTATGGATTTGTTTAAAGATTGTTGTTTTTTTTTTTTTTGTTTCTCAAAAACACTTTTATTTAAATATTTACTCTATAAAAAAACAAAAAAAAACACTTTTTTTTATTGCAGATATTTTTGTGTGTATTTGTTAATGTCCGGTTCATCAATTAATTTTTTGTAACGTCATTTCCATGATTAAAAACAGCTTTTGATTGACAAGGTCCAATACCATGCACGGTTAAAGTTGAAACAACTTATTTTCTTAATTTTTTTTTTTTTGGTTTCAAGATTTTTGCACAAGGTTTTCTTTGCTTAAAAAGAGCTTATAAATGAACTTATTTGTATATCTGTATTTCAGATTTCGACTGATTTTATCTTAAATAATAATACATATGTTCCTTGGTACGGTGTTTGACCATATATAAATATGACCGTCATTACAAATGACTGCGTAAAAGATTTTCGACAATTAAAAAAGAATTATTTCTAGTTTCAATAATTTTATTGTCGGAAATTTTCAAGACCACTAATCGCTTTATATTTAGTATATTTATATATTTTTAGCAAAAATTTTCTCCCAACCACTTTCTCGTACACAATCAAAATTGTTGAAATAAAGAATTTTCGAATGATATATTTAGAATATGCTTTTGATAAAATTCGAAAAATGTATAAAAAAAAATGTTAATTTTGAACTCATTAAACCCTGGATAAGCTTAAAGCAACAATTACAATGACGTAAGATTCGCTCCGTTAATATTACGAATGCGATATGTAGAAAAAAATTTTTTTTTCGTCCATTTGTGTAAATCGTCTTATTTATAATTTTAAATTGAATTTCAAGTCTTCACTGAACGTAAAATACTCAAATTTTTGAGCAAAACTGGGTTGTTTTGTTCCAATTTAGAAAATTAAACTGCACAAAATCCAATGGAAACATCATTTCAGAAATTGTTTTAGTCCTGTATTCAAAATGTAGTCAATAATGTTACATTAAATAAGCTTGTGTAAATGAAAAAAAAAATATTTTTAAATAATATGTTTATTATTGTTTTTCAATATTCAGTATATACGCAAATGCAAAAATAATTATATAATTTTTATTATATGTATTATTATTATTATTCGTTGTTGTTGTTGTTGTTAACAAATATGGCAAGATTCAATTAAACTCAATCATTTTATTGAAATTTGCCTGTATAAGTGTATTAAATATTTTGCAGTTACGCACGGCTTTATATATACATATAATTTTTTTGGTACATTTTACGTATCCAATCAAGGTATTATCATAAATAAACATTCACATTCGTTCACATGTAACGATTGTATAGAAGTGTAGATATATATAATAATAAAAAGAAAAAGTGATTTTGGTTTTATTATAAGCAAGCAGCAACACACAATAATATAGATATAAATAAAAATCTAAAAATTTGGGTCAAAGACAAGGTTGTTGATACGCGGTGAAGCTCTTATAAATTAAGCGAGAAAGAAGCAAACAACGAATAAAATTGAAGAAAAAAAAGAAAAAAAAAACGTATAAAAATTGCCATTTTGTGTTGCGTCGTTAATTCGAAAGAAGAAAGTTTTTGATTGAAATTAAATTGATTTTTTATGGAATTGTTGAGTATTAAAAGTAAAGAAATTAGTTTTTTTTTTTTTTTAATTTAATTTTATTTTTATTTATAGTAAATATACATATTTTTCAAATATTTAATATATTCTAAAATTAAATGCTGATGGGTGTATTTGAGAACAGTTTTCTTCTTTCTTAGTTTTTTTTTTTTTTTTTTTTACAATTTTTAAAATACCAGCCCACTACCCACACAATTTATGTTCTTCTTTAAAATGATATCCATCGTTGCTATGAAATATGTTATAATAAATAATAATAAAAACAATTATTATTCTTGAAAAGAATTTTTTGTTTGTTTGTTTTTTTTTGTGGAAAATCTAATTTGCTAAAATCTATGTACTTTTTAAATATACCAAATTTTTTTTTTTTTTTTTGTAATAAAAAAATAAAAAAAATAAAAATTAAATAAATTTATAAATTATTATTATTATTTTTAAATATCGCACACAAACAAATCAATGTGTGTGGAAAGGCAAACGACCTCTTCCGACCTAGCACAACATAAAATATCATCGTAGTGGTGCCTGTGTCCATGTGTAGTATCTTCGTATATATATGTGATATTCAATATATTATGGTATTTGTATTTTCTTCTCTCTGCTTTGGTGTTTTTTTTTTCTTTCTGTTGGCACACAATTTTATAGTCAAAGTCGAAGAGCATGGTTGAGAATTTTCGCACTGAGATTTATAGTCTTTCATTGTAAAATAATATGATTGCATTTTTTGAATACACACATTTTTATTAAATTAACCTTATGTTGGCTCCCACAGTTGTACTCAGTTCAATTTTATCGTATTTCGCTCTTTATCATCTTCTCTTATTCTTGACTGTATATATATATATATACATATATTATGTACAATTTTACGTAAGTATGTACATAAACAACATTGTTAATGTTGCAATTGCAATTGCATATAGATTTACTATTTTTCTATATATTATAAGTACTCGACACTCGTATATAAAAAAAAATATTGTATTGAGAATTTCATACAAAACAATAACGAATGGGACACCGATGCACATAGAATGTGCCGCTATATAAAATTATACAGAGAACAATCGAAGAGGGCATTTGCATTTCACTTGCCTTTTTTTGTTTTATTTTCTTTTCGCTAAAATTTCTATTCTGTTATATTCTTCTTTCTAAAAAATTTCTTTTTATATTAACATTGCTTTTTGCCTGGTTAGAAATCGGACAATACCTATATATAAAAGAACTAATACATTGAATTTGTGTGGACATTTTAGATTTTGATCAGAGTGTTAGTAATAAATATTATAAAACGAAAATATAATCATAGCAAAGAAATAAATCGTTTTTATAAATTTTAGAAATTTATATCGATTTGTTTGTAAGTATAAGTACATTTTAGTATTTGTTAAATTCAAAGTTTCAAGTGAACTATTTTTGATGATACTCCCCAATTTCAATATCCCATTATACTGATGTAAAATAGTTTTCTAAGTTTTTTTTCTGATATCTTTGTTAAATTATGGTCACAGTAAATTAAATCTATTTTGATCATATTGAAATTACAGAGTTTTCAGTTATGTAGAAATAAGCTCATCAAGATTACGAGTATTCTAAAATTATCTTCATTTATAGGATCAGATTATAAAATATATTTAAAGAAAATACGTAACGAAACAATGATTATTCCTTAACCGTCCATGCATAGGTAATATTTTATTGTATTTTCTGTCTGTGAACAGATAAAAAGGATGTACAAAAGTCTAAAGTCAGATCAATTAGTTTAGATATATTTTTTTTAAATTTTAAGTATAATCAATCAGCTGATCATAAAAATAAGTCTCATCATAAATCCTATAAGAACAAAGGCTATAATAATTGCAACATCACGTAAGATAAAAAATATCGATTTATATGCATAATACTGATAATAAAACTTTATGAATCAAGATATAGAATATGTTGAAAATGTGAAGTACCTGGGTGCTCATATTGATCAAATATTATCTCTAGTTAATCATGCAAATAGTGTATTTGTCAAAAAGTTTAGTCGGTTTTAACAAAAATACCACATCTTACCAAATTTTACCAAATTACATTAAAATTCCTTTAGTATTTCTATTTCTATTTTTGGTTGTGTATTATCACAATTATCAGGTGAATGGACACAATTGCATAATGGACACAATTCTTGTGTCAGATGCATGTTGAACTTAAAGTACAAAAAGAATTAATAAATTCCCTACCACTGAAAAATCATACTAACAAAAATAGTGTAATACCATAAAAACCATACTAAAAATGATTATGATTTCTTGTTTTAGTATGGTTTAGTATGGTTTGGGTATGGTTTGGGTATGGATTGGGTATGAATTGGGTATGGTTTCTGATTTCACGGAAAACTATATTGAATCCATATCCAATACTAAAATAAATATGATTTTAGTATAGATTGACACTATTTTTGTTAGTATGGTTTTGATGTTATTCGAAAAAAAATTCATTAGGGTTCTCATCGGAATTGCCTTCATTTTTTGAATTTAAAATATCGACGTCAACAGAGCATAACCTGTAATTAATATATCGGACATGCACTATCATATCTTATGGATATGATTCAGTATTCAGACAAATGAAAATTATACATAAGCTAGAGGAGATCGCTAGTTTAACAAAGAATAGAAATAGTGATGAATGCTCCTTACTTTACGAGGGAGCTAAACTATGAAATAGTTTGCCTCAGGAAATTAAACTTAAACTAACGAAAGTCGTATCTGTAAATGCTTTAATAGATTTTTTTTTCGAAATATAATTGAAGGAGTTAAGAAAATTTTATATTTTATTACTTTACAGTGCTGATGCTTAATCATACTCCCTAGATTTTTTTTTTTCAAAAATGAAGGAAAATTATTTGTCTTTCTTTTCGTACTATTGAAAGTCTAATTTTTATTTATTTCCATTAAACATTTGTTAGTATTAGCTGTTCAGAGCTGATCATTTAATTTGTATATGTTACCATTTCCAATGTGAAGTTTTTAAGAAATGAACGAAATAAATGTGATAAACGAGTTTAAAATAAATTTTAAAAAATACACCGCACGCCGCCTGATCGAAATATACAACTATACCTTGCTTGTTTGTGCGTTGTCGTCAAACGGGAAAATTTGCATTTAAATGTATGCAAAAAAAAAAGAAATATATATATATAGGTATATAATATTTATATATATTTTGTATTTTGGCAATGAACTTTATACAGTTAAAAAAAATGCAAATTTTAGAAAAATGCTTGTTTGTGTCGTTTCGATTTTGAGTTTTGTTATATTATATTTACTGTATTTTGTTTTAGTTTACCTCTTGATCTGAAGTTACCTACATAAATGTTATTTGTTTATAACGGCGATTTATTTTAAAGAGGATATGAGGACTTTGGTTTCTGCCCAATATTTCTGATGGATCATAAGTAAAATATTCTCAAATTTTTTCGCATTTATATTGTTATTTTTCTTGGCAAAGCTAAAAATAATAATTTTTTCCTTTTTGTTTGTAAATTTTCTTAGAGTTGGTTTGTCGTGTGGTTATGAATGAAATTACGGTCTTTTAATATTATCGTATGCTTATATATGCTAACTTGAGTTTAACATTTTTGCATTTTCAATTGGCCAATTGTAGGAAAATAAATTTGATTTAATTATTCTCTGTTATTTTGAACACAGTTATACAATTTTTTTTTTTTCTTAGAATTTGAAGAAATTTTGCACACAATGCTCATAAAATAATTAGAAAGTATCAATTCTGTAATGCCATTGCATCTCATATCGACTGAAAGGGCTCTTTTATCAACAATCATCTATACATATAATATATATTATTTAATAAGAAATGAACTGACTGCAAACAGCGAACATTGACCTTGTCCAAATACCACATATTACATTTTAAATATGTACGTAATCGCATAATATACATAAACAAACACAATATAATATATTATATGGTGCTTTTGTGTTCGCTAGTGTATTCCGTTCTGAAGTACATAAACTTTTAAACATGATATGAAATTTATTTCTTAAATACAAATTACTTGCTGATTACCGTCATTAAAAAAAAAAGAAAAAAGTACCCAATTTTCGTTTCTTGTTTCTTGTTTTTTTTTTGTTTGATTCTTCTTTTATGTTTACTGTATAAAATGTGCAAAAATTGCATCTGCAACGCAAGCACACACGTTGTGTACCAGAAATATATGGAACAATGTTTGAGAACCACTATAGAGAGTGCACGCCAATGACCGATTCCGGGTGAAAGACCTTCCTTGAACAGTGTTCAAATTGTGTATTAAACTGAACACACCACACAAATTCTCTTCTCTCGCGCGCGAAAGCATGTTACTCGAGACCTACCTATATATTGCATATAGAGACAGAGACTATATATAAATAAAATATTCTATAAACTTATTATAGAATATGTTTTCACAGATTTATAACATATTACGATTACCTATATTACATACAAGCATAAATATAACTCAAAGAAAATTCATATTACACATAATATACAGAGAAAGCATATTATACTCTATCCGACCGAACATTTCTACCGATATAGAATTATTTGTATACGTAATTTTTGTTCTTGGAGTAAAGGTTCTGTGTAATAAGCATTCAATAAGGCTAAGTTGAAGTATGATTGTATATAAATATATAATACTACATAAACATATATAGTTAATGTATATACATAGCTTGTGCTTTCGCCGGCTGATAGTATTATGTAGGTACACCTACATAAGAAAATATAAGTAGCGGTGTACAAGAAATAATTCATAATTATAGTAACACATAAATTACTTCTTTTCTTGTCGTTTTTTTTTTTTGAAAACATATACAATAAGTTTAAGTATGCACATGGAAACAATTAGATAATAGCAAGAAAGGCGTAGAAAATACTTGGAAAATTTAGATTATAGAAGAATTCATAAATCGTATGTTTATGTTTAAATAAAAAATCAGATGAAAAGAGATCAAAAGATGTCACGTTTAAACAAATATAGTTTATTATATAATGTTTCTGTATAATGTGGAATGTTTTGTATATGCGGTTACTTTGGTATTGAATAATATGTAATAAACAGAAACCAACAACAATGCAATACTGGTAGAGTGGAGATTATAACGAAAATCGTTTTTAATTTAAAGCGCAAAAAAAAAATAAAGGAAGAACAATTCAGCAGATTAGAGCAGACTTTAAAATCTTTAAATTGTAATGTTTTTAAATTGAAAACGCATGTATTTGGCTCTGTAAATTGGTTATATTAAAATTCAATGAAAATCTATTGTGAAATTCAAATTAATTAATACAGATAAAATCGTAGTAAAAGAATTAGTTTTATAAAAAAATATAAAAAAAATAATGGAGGTCATTTCAAGTATCAATTTTATTCACCAATACACCATTTTAGTTTTGAATAACACCAGAAATCACCTTGATTTTGTTAATAATTTATGAATAGGAAATGAAACTAATTCTCGTACAAAATAGCCATAATTTTTGGCGTATTTTTACCATTTCTAATTAATAATAATGTTTTTGTAATATTTGTATAAGTTTATTTATTTATGTTTGTAACATGTACCACCTTAACTGCTTGGTGCAAAAATTACGCTCACACCTCTATTTAAACGTAAAGTTATGAGATTAACCTTGCGTGCCTAAACACCCAATCGATATGATATCGTTTTTATTTTAATTTATTAACAATAGTGAAAATTAAAAAAATTAAATAAATAATAATACAATCAAACAATTAATTAAGAAATAAACAAATATATTATATGCACTTTGCTTCAATAAAATGTTTCTATTGATTCGTTAAATTACCTTGATCCTAACCCTCAACTAAACCATAGAAAACTGATTAATTTATCTATTTTATATTAATATTATAAAAGTGCGAGAAAACTATAAAAAGCGTCATTACGAAATTACATTACAATCGTAATATAAATGTACTCTGTTGATCGATTTAATTTTATGTGAGTATTTGTGACGGGAGCGAGCAATATATTGATATATCGAACTGTTATTGCAGCTTTGATGATACGAAATATACTAATATGCACAAACATATTTTTTTAGTCTTATACTAGAATTATTCTTTCATATATTTCCTTCCATTTGGCAATGACAAGAGCTTATGTAATTTAATTCCTTATTTTTGTGGAAATTTATTAATAATTCATCTTCTTTTTTTTAAACTCTATGATTTGATTTCGCAAATAGATTTAATTTATATCAGAAGAAGTATAAAAAAATATAATTTGTCTCTAAAGCCTATCGATTGAAGTGAAAACTTTTCAATGCATGGTTCTTAGAGTATTTGGTAAAATTTTGTTGTAGAAGAAAGATCAAATAAGTGAATTCTCTCCTTCTGTTAACTGAACCGAATAATTCATTCACAAATGGAAATAATTTGTATCATTAATAGTTTTTATTGATAATTTTTCTGGAAATTTTTTTTTACATCAAATCTAGTCTCAAAATGACTACAAAAACAACCATTGAAATTTACTACTAACCATCAGCATAATAAATAGCTTCAGAATATTTGCGAAATATACAAGAAGAAATTTTAGAATGTTCTTGTCAAGCGAAACATAGCCAATTTCACGTTAACCAGACCAAAGAGATGAGTTCTTCAAAGCTCCTTTTTACACACAATAATTACTATTTTCAAAACTCGTACCACTAACATTATTGTCGAATTCATTAATTTATTACAATGACATATACCCATAGATGCACACACTTTTGATTTCAGGAAGGATTGAAAAATTAAGATAATTTTTTTTTTTTTTCATCGACGATTGCAAAACGGCCTCAAAATAATAAAGTTGCTAACAAAAAAAAAAAAAAACGGTCTTCACTCTTCAAATACCACGGAAAAAACCGCGCTGTATGCAAATCGTATTTTAAAAATCGAGATAGGGTAATTCTGAAATCAAAGTAGGGTAATTTTTCCAAACTTAAAAAAGATACTATTTTGTTAAAAATCGAGGTAGGGTAGTTCTGAATCTTAAAAAACATACTATTTTCTGTTCAAAAACTTAAAAAAGATACTATTTTCGGCAAAATCGACATAGGGTAATATTTTTTTCAAATCTCAGGGGGGGTAACAGCCCTTTCTCCCCCCACCCCGTGTGCACGTATGCATATACCCATACTTGCGCACGTGAGAGGGGGAGGGAAAAGAGAGTGGGCTGGGGTAATTATCCCCCTGAAAATGGAAAATAACATTTTCTTCCATTTGCAATAATAGCCAAATCCTTTCCATATTTACACACAGAATTCGACTCTTATTTATTACAATTATTGTAGTGGCGTTTATTGTTATCGCTAATTTTTCAAAATAGCAAATTAATGTTTTACAAATAAATAGATATAAAAAACAACACTTTCATTAACAATTAGCAAGTTAACGATGTACACAATCATCTAACTTAGATGATGTTTAATATGCGATAAATACTGTTTCATACATTTTAAAAAGTAAGTGCTAATTATTTTTAAATAATAATACATAATAAAATTACAATAAAGCGCATTTTATAATGTTGTTGTATCTGTAAAAAAAAAAACCTCTCCATTTCTGAAATATCATAGATATATATTTATATATATTATATATATATAACGCATATTTAAACGTATCTCTAATGATCAATAAATATTATTTCGCCATCATTATAGCACACACTATATGTCACTATATAAAGTGTTTTATACACTCTATTCTCTACGTGTTTTGATTAGAATCTAAATTTTTCTCTGCGATTTTTATTTTGTTTTGTGTGTTTAGTTCTTTTTTATTTTATTTTATTTTTTTTGTTGTATGGGAAGGCCATCATAATATTATGCGGAACACATTTTCAGTATAGTTTTGCGAGCAAAATTCTATTGAAGGCCAATATTCTAAGCACGATATTATTGCTGTTTACTTAATAATAATAATACTACTTATAGTATATATACATTAACGATAGTGAGATGTATGTATATACTTATTGTCTGCGAATTTTTTTATTGTTTTTTTATATAAAATAATCTCAAAATAGTGATGTGTTTGTTTGTTAAAATAGAAAATACTATTCGTAAAGAAATATACTGTTGTAATCATATTTTAATTTATTATATGACTGTATTTTGTGGTTGTGATTATTTCTATTGCTATATTTCTGAATTGTTTCGAGTATAATAAAATAATAATTAAAACACAAGAATATTTATTTGATAGCCAATAATTCTAAATATACGTTTGGTGTCTGACATTTAACGATTATATGTGTATTGCACACAAATGTTTATTCAAAGAAATTTTAATGATGATGTTTAAACACTTTGATGTTTATACAAATATTATAGAAAAGAAAAAAAAAGATAAAAATTATTAAAATTTTCAAATCGATCGTTTTTATCACCTTGAATATTGAGAATTGCATTCAAGGTAAGTTTTTTTTTTCGTGTACCGAAACATCATCAACTGTTCGTCCATAAATATGAATTGACAGAATGCAAAGAAAAAAAAAACGTTGCTAACGTAACAAAGAATTTTAAGACTTTAGAAATATTTCTCATAATTTTTTTTTTTTTTTGAAAAAAAGATACAAAAATTATTTTTTTAATTTAAATTGTTTCATTTCATTTTGTGTAACTACATTAATACAGATCTAAATGTTTTAAAATTAATGCATGTATTAATATTTTTTTTTGTTTTGATAAAGAACAGATTCATAATAGCCTTATATGACGGTCTCCACACCCACATTCATTTCAATCAAATGGCATTTAATAATAATTTTCTATATTTTATTCGCGGTTATTCAATTTTTATGAATTTATGTGTTTTTTTTTTTAAATATGAATATTATTAATTGCTGACTAAGTTTTCATGCATTCCATATTAATACCATATATGTATAAACCGTACAGTTATTTTATATTTTACAGTAAATTTATAATAACAAAGATATTCTGCATCTGCTTAATATGTAATCATTTTAATTATAAATACAAACAAAATATTAAAATTATTTTTAAATATTATTACATCGTCACCGACTTATAACATTGACAATTAACGACAGAGCGCGGCCCCAAAGGTTTGGCGACCAATTATTAAATTAGTTTTAAATAAATTAAATAGTTTTTTATGTAATTGTAATTGTAATTATGATTTGATTATATGCAAATAATATTGCATGCCTTTTCATTTAAATAAAAATTTTAGAAAAAGGAAAAAGAAAAACACCCAGTTTTGCATTTGAATTTTATTTTTTATGATTTGCTTTTTCGTTACAATAATTATTTATATACATATTAATAATCTATAATATCGTTTTCATAAAAAAAAATGTATAACAAAGATTTTTAAAAATATTAACACTTGATGAGTTGTTTTTATGTCATTTGATAATTTATTAAATAGAGGTTTACGCCACTGTAGAAAGTATTATTTCTACATAGTGCCCTTTTAAAATTTGGAACTCTAAAGTCATCTTGATTTCGTAGCACACGTACAGTTGTATCATGTACGTATTTAATACTTGATGATAGATATCGAGGCAGTAGTAATTTTATATAATAAAACGAGAACATTCACTTTTAATTTGTTTCTCCACATTTAACCATTTAACTTCATTTACCATTTCTTGAGTCGATGTGCGTTTGTTTTTCTTCAATAAGATTCGCATTGCTTTGTTCTGCAGTGATTGTAATTTGTTTAATTCAGTTTTAGACCCTACAAATAAAATTGATGAGCAATAAGTATGTGAAATGTGGATAAATTATTGAATTGTAGTTTGCTGGTAGGTGTTAGTTTATGAGCAATTCTTGCTAAAAAAAAATATCTTTTATATATTTTTTTTATTAAATATATATTGAATATATTGTTAATATACACTAATATTTTTTTTTCCTCTCTACTTTCCTCTAAATAATATAATTAACCTTTAAAAATTATAAAATTGAATTAACACTTTTATTTTTGTGTTTAAATTTAAATTTTTTTTTTTTATTATTCAATATTAAATTGATTAAAATATATTATAATATGAAAATGTTATGTTTAGCCTCGAATTTTATCTACCCAAAATTATAAAATACAATATTAAAACTTAAACATGCGGCGTGTAATTTGTTCGTTTGTATATATATTATATATAAATATAAATATGTAATGTTTTGGAGTATTTAATAAAATATTTATAATGTGAATGAAATATTTGAAGGACTCTTACACATTTACTAATACAAAATTTGAAAACGACCCGTATCTCAATATTTATTAAAAGTGCGTTTATTTTTTTTTTTTTTTTTTTTGATTCTTTAGTATCAATTTTTTTATAATAATTGTAAATTATATTGATTTTGTTGTTGTTTTTCTTTATATACCATTATAAATGCCTGTTCAAAGTCATTTATTTAAAATGTTCTAGCCATCATTCAGTTTTTCGAAGTTGTTATACAGGGTGTCTCATAACAAAAGGTACAAAGTTCTGGGGCGTGTTCTTGAGGTTTGGGGCGTTTGCAAAGGTTATTAAATAAGCTAAATAAAATATTAAATGAATTTTTGTCTAAAGTGCATATTTTTAGAGTTATATTTGAATAAAAAATGCATTGCATTATCAAGCCCTGTTGTTGCTGCATGTGCCCAATAAAATTAAAAATAACTCAAGAAGTGTGCTTTTTAGACAAAAAAACCTATCTAATATTTTGTTTAGCTTATTTAATAACCTTTCCAACGAGCCCACAAACGTTGACGATTTGTATAAGTTGTGAGCATTTCAAAATGTGTCCTAATCTGACTTCAAATGGCTGTAACTCCGAAAATACTCCGAATTCGGAAAAAAATAATTTGATATTTTCGACTTAGAATGACCCAAGAACACGCCCCAGAAGTTTGTACCTTTTGTTATGAGACACCCTGTATATATTATATTCCATTTATTGATTACTTATAATTACAATATTGGATATCCGCAAAATTCAAAATTATTCAGAAGACGATAAAAATTATCTTAATATTTATTTACCAAGCGATATTTCCATCAAATTTTGCACAGTACGGTTGATATAATTATTGGTTTACTGGAGTGCTTTCCAGAACTTTTCTATATTTAACTATAGAAAAGAAAGTAGTTAGAAACGAAGAGCAAATGGTAAACCTCAGAATCATTACTTGTTCTTTAAAAATATGATTAAGAATAATCAAATCATGCTTCAATGATCAATACAAAAGCAAAAAAATCATCTTATTTGAGAAATAGTGAATATAAGTGAAAACAAAACGTATTTTTTTTTTTACTAAAGTTAACTATAGTAAAGTCTTGGAAAGCACCCCTGAGGACTAATTTGTAAAAAAAAAATCTCTTGGAATTTTATTTCTTAATTTTTGTACTTAACGATAGAGAGACTGAGGTCTCCTTGCATTTCTGAGGAATTTCGTGACAGAGGCATTCTTGAGCATTCGACTTCAGAGTACATATTTTAGAAGTGCACTAGAAATGACTTTGTTGGTTCGCAGATATTCTTGCGGAAATGAACTTATTTTGTTACGCCACGGATTTTTAAATAAAATTAACAAATACTAAAATAATTATAGGGGAGCGGGGAGTCTCTAAATGTTGCAAGGTGTTACAAGGAGGAGCTGATGAAATTATGCCATTTTTAGCGTTAGGTGGTTTACGAACTTTTCCGTAATAAATATTCTATTGTGTGTGTTTAGAAATAGAACCCAAACAGAGTTGTGAAATATTTTCATCTGTACTTGTCGCGATCATTTCTGCATCATTAAATTCATAATTGCAAAAAACAATTGAGATAGCCACCTATTAGCGTTAAGTAGTCCATATGTAATAAATATAGTACATTATGATCATGAACCTTTAGACTGGTGTATTCAGTGGATTCTTAACTTTCTATAATACATAAATTGAATTAATATTAAATTCAAAAATAATCCTTTTACAGAAACATAAAATGTCTGTATTGAAAATACATATATTTCTTTTATATTATGTATGTATTGAAATATCACTACAACGTTTGCTGTTTGATTCTTTAATTTTGTTTTCTTTATTTATTCACTTTTAGAAATGCATCAAAAAATGTTTAGAAATGCTTTCCAATTATGATATCGTGTTAGCAATAAATATTTGTTGTTAGTTTCGATAATTATAACGACTATAGTAAATGGTTCTATTTGTAATGTTTGTGAATAATTTAAATAATGAAATCTTTCTTTTAGTTTTAAATTACTTTCTTATGCTAAATTAAAATCGACTATTTACACATAATTTGATATTCCAATAAAAATATAAAGAAACATAAATAATAATTTAACAAAAAAAAAAGAAGAAGAAAACAACCGACTGAACATGTCAGTGAAATGTAAATTTAATGTCGTTCATGTGAATTACTTTTATCACACTCAGAAATAAAAGCAGAAATACTTAGGAAAATTTTAAGTACAATACGTACACACATACACGGCTATGCCTACACGTCTATCATTTGAAAATATATAGAAATTTATGTATATAGCTATAGGCTATCTATCTAGTATCTACTATCTACATGTCTCTATACACTACACACATCTATACATATAATATATCATATCATTTGAGCAGGTATTATATGTATATAAATACAGATGTTGTTGATAACTGAAAATTTTTGATAGTTGATATGTTAAACACTTTTCACCTTTTATTAAGTAAATAAACGTTCTTTAAGAAATGTTTTATATTTACTAAGCATACTTATATATACACGTACGATAGATCGATAGACAGACACTGTTTTTATTATTGCGAATTTTATATAGACGATCGATATATTTTTCTTTTTTTTTCTTTCGATAGATCAAATTTATCTGTTTGCGAACTACATAAAAAAAAAAAACTTTTCCGTTATGATAATTCAAATGGAAAATCAAATGATGTCATAAAACCTTTTATTGACACCCTTTATAATGTGCTAAATAAATTTTTACCTCAACCGTTTTAAGTTGTAATTAACTAAGTCGGCTTTTTTCTTCGAATAACAAACATATTCTAATTTGCAAATTTCATTTGTATTTTCTGTTTACGATTCTTGTTCAAATAAATTATTATGATTTTCTTTATTATAATTATTGGAGGTGACAAACAAAAAAAAAATCCAATTCCATATTATTTCCACGGAAATATAATCGAATCCAAAATCATCTCACATTTTAGTACTGAAATTTCCACACGTAGCTTAAAATTCAACTTATGGTTCTGGGTACTTATGGTTTTCCACTTAAATGCATTTTGAGCACCAATTAATGTATACAAAATAGTTTCAAAAAAAATCTATCATCAATTTTTCTGTTACAGAAAAATATAGCGCGCTCTTGATTTTTGATTTTAACAAAGCCATGCGCAATATTATATAACACTAATTTAACTCATTTCGTTTTCTCTATAAAGAAAAAAAATACTTAGTATCACGTTTATAGTCCTTGATCAATTTTGTAATAATTTACGATCTCTACAAAACCATAAATATAATTATCTACCAACTACACCATGATTATTATCAATGTGTTTGTATATGTGTGCTTGTGCATACATGTGCTGAATGTGAAAAACATCTTTAATTCTAATTGACTATATCTAGCTTTACTAACCCATACATTTTTATAAAAAATAAATTATAAAAAAGAAAAAGAATAAAAAAATTGAATAAATAATTACAAACGAATTATGTATTATGATGTTGATGTGTCTTGTTTTTAAATAATAATAATAATAATAATATTTCACACATTTTATCTTTGTCTAGAAACAAAGTTTCAATAAGCTTTGCCTGCATGCGCCAAAGTTTATATATATACATTTACATATAAGTATATGCATAAATAAAGAATGTCTAAGACTAGATAGACAATGAATAATAATACAAATAAATACTATACACAAAAATAATAATAAACTTCAAGCAAAACACCATTATTTGCGCATAACAGATTCAGGAAATTATTTTTCCAAGGATGACATTATATTCAATTGCGATCGCGCGCACACACACATACTCTTTATTCTTCTAAAAAAACACTTATTTTACAAACACCATTTTTCGTGTTGTTGATGTTTAAAAATTATAAAAATAATCGCACACCATATTATATATTATGATCATGATGACGGTTTTGTTTTTCTTTCTTCTTTTTGTATTAAAAATACATTTTCTGAAATTTATTATATAGATTTGTTGTTGTTGTTGTTGTTGTTGTTGTTGTTGTTGTTGTTGTTGCTTTTGTTTTATTGCAATAATGCACATCTTCTTATAGTTTAATAATATTCACATTTATAATTTATCAGACATTTTATTAATCATAAATATTTATTTATTTATTTTTTTTGTTTCTTTTCATTATTACAGATCGCGGTGTATGGATTAACCGTAAATGGAAAGTTCGTTTATTTTTTTTTTTTTTTTATTTGTTCAAAAAGGTATGATTGCGTTTTATATTTAAATATATTGTTTAATATAAACGAATGGTAGATACGTGAAAATGTTTTTGAGTCATATTTCTGTACAATATATAGGTTCATAATTGCTATAAAATTAGCAGGTATTAGCAGTAAAATCAATTATATATGTTATAGGACTATAGGTACTATAAATATGTTCTATAAATTAAACAAAAATATATAGCTCAATATGTCAATAGATTTATGGTATTTTAAATTTAACCATGGATAATATTAATACACAGAAAAAGTTCTAATACGATTTTAGTGGGCAATATTTTTTCGAATTAAAAATATATAATGAAAAAAATGAAAAAAAATATGGGCTTATTATTTGTTGCAATGACTGAAGCATACCTAGATAGTTAATCTTACCGATATCACCTTCAAATTTTATAACGTTTATTATAATACGTCAAAAGCGTATTTCACATCGATTACATTTTGAACATTTTTGTTGTACCTAAAAGTCATTTGTCATCGATTTTAATTAAATATGTTGTTGCAGTTATAATAAAAATATATACCTACATTATAGTTTTATCAATTTGAACGTAACTTTTTTATTTGCCAGAGCAATTGTTGACTAAAGTTTTAATAATTTAAGTATAAATTTATATACAATGAAAATTTCTCATATATTCATTCACTAATGAATTCAGAGTTAATCTAATAGTAATCGTTGATCATTATGCTCTAATCTGAAATTAAAATTCACTTTCTGTCGACAACCTAATCAACGATTCCATTCATTAAAATCTATTTATAAAAATTTCAATACAGAATATAATCAAAACCATCATAATCTAATAATCTATTATATTTTATAATATTTATAAAGAACATAATTTAATTTTTTTTTTTTTTTATTTTGCTTTTTTGAAATTGCAATAATTTAAAATTTTCTCTATTTTACCGTTTTACAAATAATTTAAAAAAAAAATCATAATAATTATTTTTAACAAAGAAAATATACAATTATTAACCAAAAAAGAAGTAAAAATTAAATGAAGTAATAAGTGTTTAATAAAAAAAAAAAAAAACGAAATTACTTTTTTATGTGATGTGCAAATTTTACGAATGTAAACACAAGCCCCGGTCACACAATCTATAGTGTGCAACATGAACTGAACACATTAATTTTAATAACATTAAAGCCATTAATTAAATTAAAATTTAATTTTTAACAAAATTTAAATGAAAATATTACAATAAACTGCCCATGAATTGAATGAAAAACATTCAGAAAAATTTAAATCAACTAGATCATTCCAATTAGAAATTTTTAAATACATTTGATAATTAATCGTATGAATTTATTTGACCCAGTAAAGCATTTAATTTAATAATAATGAAAAAAAAAAAAAAATTGGAAATAAAATAAAATCGATCATCTTGATCGTCAGGAATTAGCCGAAAAATAAGATGAAAATAAAAATAAGTGAAATAATGAGAATATGCAAACTCATGGCCGCGGTCGTTTTTTTTTCTTCTTTTTTTTTTTACATCAATCAATATTCGTGCATTTAGCAAAATGAAGCCAGTAGGATTATGTCTAAACTCTTTGTATTTATATATACTTATGTTTTATTGTTATATTTAAGTCAGAAAAAAGTAAAATGAATGAATGTTTGGGTTTTATACTATTTTTTGGATGTCGTACCATAACAATATAACGAAAAATAACCAGAACAAAAACAGCAGAAAATTTGAATGCAAAGAAGAAGAAAAAATCGTGAATTCGAAAGCGAAATCGATGTGAGATTAATTCAAAAACCGTTAAATTCAGTTCTTTTTTTTTTTTTTTAAATCTATTTAGCGATTTTTTATTAGTGTTTTTTTTTTTCGTATCATGGCATCGGCATGGTTATTTTTGTTAATTCTCAATGTGTACGTACTAATAGTTCATAGTTATTTAGAAAAAAAAAAAACGAAGAAAAAAGTGTTACATGAATAGCATTTAAAATGATGTAGAATATATAAAAAAAAAAAAAATCGCGATTATTTGCTCACTTTAAAAAGTCACACACAAAACATTACTTTATATGAAAATTTAGTACCTGCGCGCGCGATACAAAATAGCAAATCGTGTTTGAATATATTTTATAAAAAGGTTTTTTTTTTTTTCATATATATAAATATATACAAAAGAATATTTTATAAATATTATTTTATATACCAGTCTTTTGGCAGCATGTACAACATTGAGAGTGTTTTCAGTTCGAAATTCATGTCGTTAAACATATATATTATGGATATAAATATATATAATCAAAAGATAAGAATAATGTAGCTTAGATATTAACGACATAGATGACGGCTTTTCTTTTTGTATCGTTGCATAGTGCAATGACCATTTTTCTTTTTAATTTACATAAAATTTATAATGCCATCGGTTTTGATCTTTTTTCTTTGGTGGAAAGGTATTTAATTTATATATATGTATATATATCGCTAGAGTGTATATAGTATAAAATGCTTTGACGATCACTTTCACTTAAACCAGAACTTTGCAATTTGCAAGAGATGTAAAATTACTCTATGACGATGATAATATTATTGTTATTTTTATGTTTTTTTTTTTTTTTTTTTATTATATTTTGTGTTTGTAAATATAAAATTGAGCGAACATTCAAGCTAGTGAAAGTTGTTGTCTATTCCAAAATATATCATGGTATTGTGTTGAGGTTTTATACGATTTTTATTCGTATTTTTTCTTTTATTTATTTTTTTTTTCTTTTGTTTTGCATTGCATTTTGAATAATATCTGAAATGGTTGGCTTGCATTTTTCAAATTAACATTATTAATATATTTTCTTTAAATTAAAAATTGTTGTAGCTTAGCTAAGTTATATATCGTTAATTTATTTTATATTAGTTTTTTTTCATTTTTCTAATGAGAAAAATAAAACTTTATCTTTATTTTACTGACATTTCTAGCATTATGTACCCAATTTGAGGTTGTATTAAAAAAAAATAATTACAGCAATTAGCCACAACAGGAGATAATTTTAGATTTAAATTTAAATCTATAAATAAAGTTAAATACTCTTCCATTGCTTTTATGGATTTCCATTGTAAAGTACACTCAAATTCAATTTTTTTTGTTTTTTTTCAACAAGAATGGGAATTATCTGTTTAATTTGAAGTTCAATTAAAATATATCTGACCATTAATCTGTTTATTCCAATTTTTTTTTTTAAGCAATAATTCTAGTTTCATGCCTTAATCATTCTCAATAAAATCCCTAAAACTTATAATTATATTTAATAGAAAATATTTATAGAATACGTTTCTTATGCAATTATTCACAATTTTTCTTCTTTTTTCATTCAAAAAAAGATTTGTCTGGCCCCAAATAATATAAAACGAAAGATTTAAAGTATGTAAATTAAAAATTTGAAATAGAGAATGTTTCACATAATTTTTTTTTTTATTTTAATGATTATTTAAAAGCTTCATGAAATGCTAAGATTTAAATGAATAACATTATTTTTACCAGTCATTTTAATTAATCCATCATTAACATAACAATATACCATCTCCAGATCATAATACTGAAATATTCCATTAACAAAAGTTTTGAAAATGATGTGATCCCACTCAGCCGTAGTGGAAAAGGTTAATCCAGTCTGGTAAATCATATATTTCAAGATAATTGAAATGAATCCATCAATCATTGCACAGTAGACTAGAATCATAAAAAAGTGATCGAAATTCATTTTCTCGTGAACTGACTGACCTGCTGACTACGAATGTCATTAAAATTTTATCATAGACTTATTAGTAGACACTACGTTCTATAAACTGTGACAACCGGGGTTGAAAATGACAAATAAATAAATCTTGAGAAAAAAAATAGAAGAATTACAAGAACAAAATGTTTTTTGTTTTTTTTTTATTTTGATCTTACATGTGTTCAACTGAACTGAAATTCAAAATAGTTCATTTAAAGGCAATAATAACGTGTTAATGATAATATAAAATAATTTTGGAATAAGAAAAGTTGATGATTAACTGAATTTATATAAAAAAAAATTAAGTAAAAAATTAATTATAGAATAAGGGAAAATGATAAAATAAATTATAATTTGTTTTAAAATTATTAATTACGTTATTTTAAATTATTTAAAAATAAACTAACTATATCATTATCTATTATTATATAAAGAAAAACCACAAAAAAAATATGGTTTATGTAAGATAAAAATTTTAAACGTCTTTTAGATTATTCAGCGAGTGTTCACCCTTGATCATTTATAATACATATAACTATAAACTAGAATATCTATAATATTGCTCGTATTGGTAAATGTTATCATAGCTTCAGTCTATCCAGTAGATTCAATAGGTCTCAAAATATATAAATCGTCATTAGCTGTGTTTTATTTAGATTTAAACCCACACGGTGTTCATATTTTTCATACAAAACCATGTTTAAATTACGCTATGAAGTTTCATATAATTATTTTTCGTACATAATTTGTAATTTAATCAACAATATTACCTGACCAATAAATCTCTAATCAAATGTGCTGAAAGTTTGTTAATTAAAAATTGGATCATTTTTTATTTCTCACTTTTCTTTGGCATTTTAATATCTCAACTGTTGTATTTGCCATACATTTATTTTTTCACGCTTATGAACTAATATTTAACATTTTGTTAAACTTTTACAATTACGTTTAACTCTAATAATCGCATTAAAGTTTAGCACATTTAACATACGTTTCATGAATATTCTTACTATTTTCTCCAAAACTACCGCGGAAAAAACCGCGCTGCTATCTCCTGCCGACTATGGGAAAAGTGAAAAAGACACTATTTCTCGAAAACACCATGAAAAAATTTTTTTCGCGGTTAACCGCGTTGTATGTAAATCGTATTTTTTGGAAATCGAAATAGTGTAATTTTTTCAAACTTAAAAAATGTACCAGCATAATCGATGTTTATTTTGATTATAATCAGATTATAATCAATATTTTAAAAATTGCGAAAATAAGAATTAGGAATATTACCAAACATTCTGACGCTGAATTTGACGAAGGCAATTTTTCCAATGAACTAACTGACATTTTTAATAAAAAAAATCAATTAAACAATTAAATAAAAACTTAATAATGGAACAGCATTGCGATGAAGACAATGTTAAAAAATGATGTTTTAGCAATGCACTTGCTCAGCTATCGAACATGACCAACTACTCCTTACATTTTTTTTTCAGCAATGCTTCCAAATAGCACGGTCTACACTTATATATTTGTTTTCATTCTTTATAAACAAAAATTCACATCAAACTGAATTACGTTTATGACCCGACATGAAGAAATGTGTAATTTTTTAATATAATTAATTCAAAAAAAAAGTGGTCAAAAGAAAATTTCTCCAAAATGAAGTAAAATATTTCTGGATCAATGATTATTTTATTTTTATCAATTCATTATAAATGCAATTATAATTAGTAACATTATAATATATAGTATATAATTAGTAACTACTCTACCCTGGGCTATTCAAAGTGTTTTGTTATTCGTGAAAAAATAAACTAGTCAAAACTCTATTGCTTTTGGATGAGTTTTGGCCGACCCATACCCGCAGAGTAGCTAAAGTTCGTAGAATTTACATTTATTATACATTTTATTTTGCGTTTGCTACTGAAAATATTCAATTTCTGAAAAAAACTATACATATATTACTCGTGGGGTCATAGGCATCTAAGTCTAACTTATATGCCTACCTACTATAATACATGCTTTAAAGCTTTAATGAAGCTATTATATTTATTTATACACTTACTGAACAATTACTGAAAATTTGGAAAAAATTCATCACTCATAATAAAATATTCATAAACTTTATGAGCACCTAGAAAATTATTCGAATTAGATATTTCTCGAGAAATTTTGTATATTTTTTCGTTGTTCAGCATAATATGTAATAGACTAACTAATACATCCTTATGCTTATTCCAATGATTAAAACGATACTCAATAACTAGCAATCACAAATATGACAGGATGTCTCTTTCTAGAATAAGAGGTTGGTAGTGGCAGGGTGGAGACGTAGGCTGCAAGTCTATTCAATGTAAAAGCGAACCTGTATGCTATCCATTATTTACCCATGGGGATGCGCAATAGGCCCAACCGAGAGCCTGAGGGTTGAGTTCCACTTACACAATCCAATCCAATATACATCCATTATATTATGTTAAATGTAAATAAAACAAGGGAAAAAAATGGTTTCAAATTATGAAAATATCAAACAATTGCTTACTACACCTAAAAAAATATGTTTGGCAACTCTTTTATCATCTTAATAATTACATTAGATGTTCAATTAAAATTTGATTCCTCATAAATATTGTGTTACTTCTATATAAAATTACACATATTAGTTGTTTTTCTTTCAATATCTAAATAAAAATCATTTTTCATTTTCGTGCAACCGATAAATGTCTATATTAATATAAAATGTTATAATAGGTAAAATACTTTCTCAAGTCAATATATATATATATATATATTATAAATATATGCGACACTTATTAATTAATGCCACATTGCCACCTCTATAATATAAAAACTGATATAAAAATAAAATTTACACTTATTTACATTACATTACTATTACCTGTTTTGTAAATAAAATATTGTTTGTCGATCGCATTTATTGTGTTTAAATAATAATAATATACAAAAACAATAATTAATATGTATGGTGCAGAGTAAACTAGTATATATATAACTATCGACTATAAAAACGTACGTAAATTTAAAATATATATTATACATATATGTATATTCGAATTAGTCATTGCGCAAAACTAAACAGCCTTCATTTCCCCCAATATAGTAGACTCTCTACAATGAAGTAATTATTTATGAAAAAAGAAAAAAAAAAACACAAAAAAATATCCACAATTTCAAGTTAAGTACCTGTTTGCCCCCCGTCTATTTTTCATTGTAATCTGACTTTTATTTATTTGTTAATTTATCTATATTTTATTAATATATATATATATTTACTTAAAAACTAGGCGCTGAATACAATATCAATATCACACTATCTCAATATCAATAGATGCTTTAGAAAAAAAAAAAACCAAAACAAAACTTTTCTACATCACATATTTAAATTTTACTGTTAAATCACCACAAACAGAAATACTACCGCGATAGTTCATAAACCAAGTACAACAAGTATCAGTTACAATCATCGGCACTTTTATGCTAATATGATATACTCGTATTCGTATATATACGTGTGTGTGTGTGTGTTTTATGTGTTATTGTTGTATTGTGCAAACATATATTATATTATTATGTATATCTATTCATTTTTCTTTTCAATTAAAGTTCAATGCAACTCGCTGTTTGTCTATATATTTTCAATTCCTATATACTTATATTAAATACCTACTTATTTAATAATAATAATAATAATAATATTAATAATTATTATTACGGTTGGTGTGCTTTTTTTTATTAATATATACATAGTAAGTATTTGTAAAATATGTATTTTCAATTTTCATAAAATATTTTCTGGTCTTATAATATGATGCATTAATGCGAATATAGATAATTCAAATAATATAAAATGTTTGTTTAATGCAATACGATCCGAATAACAAAATGATTAAAGAGCATCTCATATCAAATTTTACATCTGCTAAAACAACATATATATATTTATTTATTTTATATCCCAGCCAGATTTGAACGACGCGGCTCTATTATGAGAAAACTCTCGTTTTTTTATTTATTTATTACTTTTTTTTTTTATTATTTATTTCATTTTTTCTTTTCTTTTCTTTTTCTTCTTCTTTTGCAGTGAAATGTAAAATTTCTTTTTCATTGGCGTTCTTGTTAGTTGGTTTTTGTTACTGCATATTATTACGTTACAATAAATAACAAGAAAAATGTTTTAAGAGAAATAAAAAGTGATTTTATTTTATTTTATTTCATTTATTTATTTCATTTATTTATTTTTTTTTTTTTTTTTTTATTAAAATTCTGTTATGTATCATCTTGTTTCGATATAACATTTTATTATTATTTACGATTTTTTTCTTTATTTATCGTCTGTGTTTTCTTTTTTATCATTGAAATTGTAGAAACATTTTTTGTGCATCCTCAAATTTATTTCGGTTTTCATTAGTTGTCTTTATCTAATGTGATGATGGAAATTTGTTCGCCGCGTATAACTAATTGTGAGATGTGTCGAGAGCATTCAGCAAATTTTCTGTTTACCGATTTTATTTTAATTTCTGGTATTTCAATACCTAATTTCATTAATCTTAATGAACAATCCACTGATTCAATATCAGTACCAGCATTAGCGTCTGCCGTTGACCAATAATGTAGTTTTTTTCTTTTCCACACTTCGTAAACATCAGACAATGCAATATTCCAATGTTTATCGTACACTTCAATAAAACCTGTTATATAACCGTTTACTGTATTTTCATTTCGTGTGTAGATCTGAAAAAAAATGGAACGAATATGAAAAATCAAATGAAAATATTTCACATAAATAATCATATTTTGTCACAACAAATATTAGTTACGTAAAAGTATTCTTTTCATAAAAACACTCAATTACAATAACTTACTTTTATTCGTTTTTTCTCGTTTTTGTATATCTTTAAAAGCGAAAGTGGCCCATCAATTTTATCATTTTCTATTGTTTGTAGAATATCTCTAGTATGTCTAGCCTTAACACCACGTCCTTTCACCATTCCTATTATTAATAAATAGAACGCTCAAATTTGTTTATTTTTTTTTTTATAAAATTGTAGTAATTTAAAATACTAAGCGCGCCAAATAAAAAATTCAAAATTTATATCCAGAACACAAACCTTGATGTGGTAGAAATCGTCTTGCAACAATATTTAGTTCATTTTTTGACAAATTGGCACTAGTTGTTGGTGTTGATGTTTTACTTGTGCTAGCTGATGTTTTAGTAGTAGCTTGTTTTGAAATTTTACTGCTTTCGCCTGATTCCTGTCGTCTTAATACTGATTCTAATACCGAAATATTATCATAAATTTTGGCATTTTTAACAGGTATAAAGGTGTTTGGTGACAGAAGAGCTTTCAACGGATCAAATAATTCACTTCTAACGTCTAATTCTGGATCAATTTCATCTGTTTCGGTTAATTGTTTTTCATTTGATGCACCTTTATTTTCATCACTCATATTTATTACTTCGTACGATAACGTAACTAAGATCCACAATACATTATTATTGACACACGCGCAATTTTACATCAAAAATAAATTTAAATAATTATTGTTTGTTATTGGTTCCTTCAAATATTTAAAGACTATAATAAACTAAATACACTTAAATAGGTTATGGTAATGATTATAAATGACAGGTTATTTCACATGATAATTTATTATTCACAATAGCGTTTGAATTTGTGGTGAATATAATTTAAAAATATAGAAAATATAAGTATCGATTTTTAAGAATTAAAAATCGTTAGGCCAAATATAAAAATAATTCATTGATGTTGAGATATTTTTCGGTAAAAGATACAAACAATCATAGGCGCCGACTTTTGCAAAAGTGTACAAGAGCAAAAATATTCTTTATGAGCAGTAAAAATAAAAAGGTCTTCTTCTCCCCTTAAAATACACAAGTCTAATTCAAACATTTAATGGTTAGTACAAGGGGGTACACAGGGGCTAATATACAGTTATCGAACGTTTATATCGATTTGAGTACAGGGACTAATTGATACCGTATAATATTTTCGATTTGAGTACAGGGGCTCGAGTCTTTGCGAGCGAACGGCAGTAGTCGGCGCCTATGAAAAACAATTACCCACTTATAAGAATATTAATCTAACAAAATACGGTAATTTTAAAATTCAATCACTTTTTACTTCTTTTTTTTAAATTTATACATAAATACTTATAGAAAGCCTTGTAAAGTACTTATTATCCCTTAAAACTCAAGTTATTTAGCACGTAATTAAGAGAATAATTTAAATTAGAAAGAAATAAATAGTTGAGAAATTTATTATATATTTTTTTTTTTGAGATAGTGTCTTTTATTATTTGTGTGTCATTGGTGTGTGATGTGATGTTTAAAAAAGAAAGAACTGAATAATTTTGTTGCATTGTACTTGTACATATAGCTTGAATTATTTTTACCACAAATAGACCAGCCATTGTAATTTAACCATCTTAATAATTTAGTACTTAGTGCATTTGTATACAAACAGAGTGACGGTCATTGTATTGAAAAGTGAAAGTCTTTCTAATTTTCTTCGTTTCCAAGTTAACTACAATTTATTTTAATCACCGTACAATCATGAACTTTAGAAAATCTTGAAATAATTTTATCGAGCAGTGCATTAATATGAAAACATCACTTTTCATACATATTTTTCTTCTTTTTTTGTTGTTGTTGTTGTTGTTGCTTCAATTAAAAATGTTTTAACTGTTTCACGTTAAACATTCACATG
Source organism: Catotricha subobsoleta (assembly GCA_011634745.2). Taxonomy (NCBI): domain Eukaryota; kingdom Metazoa; phylum Arthropoda; class Insecta; order Diptera; family Cecidomyiidae; genus Catotricha; species Catotricha subobsoleta. The sequence goes on along the minus strand of JAABKK020020918.1, from coordinate 12,301 downwards.
TTAGGTATTTTAAATAGTTTCTAGAAAATTTGAATATAATAAATTTGCGAATTAAATTAAAATACAATAATCAGAAAGTGGATGGTTTCAAAATTTTGCAAAATAGATTCTATATGAATATGCGCCTTAAGGGCCCTTTCAAATACAACTAATTCTCTATTACCAAAAACTGATGCAAAGTGTATTTGATTTATAGTCTCTTATGATTAACGAAAATTGAGACTCTTTACAAGTAAACCTTTTCTCTTTTCATTTTCAAACTTAAGTGTTTTGACATAATTTAGCCAAATGCAATCTGCTTCATATATATGTTACTTTTATATAGTTACTTACAATGTTAAAGCCCTTCTTTTATTTAAGTATTTAGTATTCATAAATAAATTTCATTGTGAACAAATCAAATTATTAAATGTAATTTTTATATTATGTACTTATTTTCTTTTCAATTTTTTTTTTTTTAATAAATTTGAAAAATGATATATATTTTATTTAATATACATTTAATATGAATAGACATTTCATAATGCCAATGACCTTATATACCTTGGATTTATATATCGTATTTATTTATATTATATATTGCATATAAACTATAATAATAGACATGCATTATTACAAACCATTTATATTATAACATATATAGAAATATATCGGGTCGGGATTCATAAATACAATTCGTATGTAGGTACTTTCATAGGTTAATATAAACTGCGAAAGTATATAAACATATATATAAATGTTTGTTAAAACATCTGTAGTCTATTGAGTATAAATATAATTTTTTTTATTGAGAAAATGAAAATAATAGATATTTTTGAATAATAAATGAATGGAATGTTTCTATAACAAAACTACAAATATACATATAATTATAAAATAACATAATATATACTTACATTTAGTTAAAGTTAGTTAGATTATGCACAGATACTGCTATACGAAATTAAATATATAGAGGTACCTCTCTTATAGTTATAAAATGCAATGAATGAATTTGATGATTTACGTGCATTAGCTTCCTTTTCAAATATCTGAATTTTAGATTAAAAGAGAATTTCATATATGCTCTATGGATTTGGATACTTACATTATATTTTGTATGGAGAAATTATTATGTTAATTTAAAAAATATGTGTATAGTTTTTATATTTTATTTATCAGGATTTAGAAAAGTGTGATAAATTACTGAAATTCATATAAATGAAATGATATTAAAAGATAAAATGAGCAATTTTAATATTATTTCATTATATTATTATTATTTTTTATTCTTTCGTAATTTTAACTACATTTATTTATTTATTTTGTTTTAGTTGTTTTCTTATTTCATTTTTGAAAAATTGAAAAATTTTGAAAAAAAAAACCAATATTAGTTTTCTAATTTTCAAAAAAAAAAATCAAGTAGATTCGCAATTTCTTTTTGTTTTTTTCACCATGTGTTTTTATTGGCAAGATCGATTTTTCACAGTATTTAATGGTCGAATATTGGTGGTCAATATACCAAAATACGCATAATCTTGTGCTCGATAAAATACATTAGTTTAAGATGCTATCAGAATGTTTATTGGCTCTAGACTAGGAATCTGATTTGGTGGTGGAAGATGCAAAAACATTTTTTCTTCTTTCTTACAATTAAGTGAATCATTTAATTCAAAAGCTATATATAAACGATACGAAAAAAAAATTAATGGACCTTAGCTGGGTATTTTTCTTTCAAGCAATTTTAAGTATTTTCTCAGAAGAAACCATGGGTCTAAAATGCAACTTCGATTTCCCTCAGCCATTTGAAGTTTCAAAGTCGGCCAAAATTGATGCTATTTGACATTCATATATACATAAAAATTATTATCGCGAAGCACAATAAATCAAATTTAAAAAACTCTTTTACTTTAGAAAGGTATATTGAATCAAGCTGCATTTAAAAATTAATTTGGGCACTCTGGGATATACAACATTCTCATACATTAAAATTATCCCCTGATCATTTGCAACAACTCGTAGAAAAACTTTTTTCAAAACAAAAAAAAAAAATTAAAAAAAAAAAGTTTTTAGCACTTTGGCAACATTAGAAAAACCATAAAAATTTTTGTTAATTTTTTTCAAAAATGAATATGTCAAAATTTGCTCGATCTAGCGACAACCCATTAATAAACCAATATTGGTTTAAAATTTTGGGAACGTTATTTTTTTGAAAAAACATTTTTTTTATTTTGGTAAAATCAACTTTCTGTAAAATATTCGTTTCGAGGAGAGATGCAAATAAAAAAAAAAAAACTCTTTAAGTTTGATTCACGTTATTCAAAGTTATTAAAACAAAAACCAAGTTACTGGAGAACCAGGAATTACATTCCTGAAACTTTCAAGCTACTTTAATTATTATTACTGAATTACTGATATATCGACATATAGAAAGCTTAATTCAGAGTCAATGCTTCTTTAGAACAAAAGTTCATTTAAGGTTGACGCGTACCTTGCACTTAACTTTAAAATTAAATTATTGAACCTATAAGCTTTAGTTATTTACATAGAGCATAATACTTATACAGGGCCGTTTTAACCCCAGTGCCAGATGGGCAAGAGCCAGAGGCGCGCGAATAAGTGAGGTGCAAAAAAAAATGAGTTAAAAAGATAATATAATATATATATAATATAATAAATTTTCAGCTAAGAGTTAAGGGCGCGAAAGTTAGTAGCTAAAGGTAAAGGAAGCAAGAATTGGAAATTTCAGCTAAGGGTAAATTAGTCGCTAGCCCAACAATAGACAAAATAAAACCAGAACCGAAACCATTAGTTTCAAAAGTAACGCAACGTTACTTTCGCCGTTACTTTTGGGTTTAACGTGATTTATTAGCTATAAGTGTTGGATTAGCCTACTGGAATCGGTAACATTAGACGTATACACTATACACCTGGTTCCCTTTCCAAATCATACACAAACATTGGTGTATCATCAATTACCGTTCTAGAGATATATGCCAATAATTAAAGTAGGTTTAACGCGAAAGTAAATAAATAACATAAAGTCAGGTCTAATGCGGATTCGAACGCATACTTTGTACCGATTCAGATAGCGCCGTGCATAGCAAAGCAGAGACAATCGATCACTAAAGTTAATTTGCAAGAAATTGAATTAGTACTTGGAAGGGTGACCGCGAAATAACAAGAAAAAAAAATGGAGAAACGGTTTAAAAACGGTTGTACAAGCGCCCAAGAATTGGAAATTTCAGGTAAACGGCGCGACTTTTTTGTAAGCTAGAGGCGCAAAATATTTAAACGCGGCCCTGTACTTATACCATAAGTAAATGAAATAGCAAAATAGTGTATTATTGAGATTATATTGCAGATATATATATATATGTATTATAATATTATGTAAAACAATGGATATAGACAAATAATCATATTCTAGTAGTATTAATGAAAGTAACATAATTGATATATGATAATTTTTCTTAGAGAGCAATGAATGTTGGGCACAGATTTTTATAATATTGATCTGATCTATTTGCTCAAAAACAAGCAAAAATCAAGTAATTTCAATAATAATATGTTCAATAAAATTAAAAATATATATTTAAAATGTTAATTTAGTAATTTAATAATGAATGTAGAAGAATTCACATTATATTATGTGTATTCAATTCAATATTACTTTATTTTTCTAAATGATTTTACGGATATGATCTAAAAACGATCTAGAGTTCGGGATCTATATCAGGTGTTCTTCGGCGATTTGATCTTAGATCAGATGATTATTATTTCTTATAGACCTAATAATATGCAGATCATCAAAAATATGATCTGATCTGAACCCAACACAGAAATCAGTCCAATGACTCCTAGAGTCCAATATAAAATTCGGAAAGATCAATTTTATACAAAATTTGTGTAATGTGTCTAAGTTTGTGATTGTATTATTTCTTATATTTCGGAAGTTTAAATCGTATATTGCATAAAATATAACGAAATGATGGCAATAAAAATAAAAACTTATGGTTTTGGATTTTAAGATTAAATGTCCTTTTAAGAATAAATATTATGAAAGAAAATTATAATTAGTCCATATATTCATAATGTTATTAATATAATAAATTATACAAATGCAAATATAATTATATATATATATATTGCTTTAGTTATAAAGTTATAAAATTATATTTATATATTATATATTTGATTTATAGAACAAAGGTCTAGGAAATAGAGAAATTACAATAGACTTTGTAGTTTATGTGAATAGTTAAGAAATTACAATATGTATATTTATATAGAAACTTCTTTGTTCAAAATGCAATGAATTACATATAATATTAATGTTATAGGCAGGCACACACACAATACACATATAAGTATTAAAAATATTATATACGGTTATTCACCCTAGACCTCCTAAGACAATTTCATATATATAGCAATAGCATTTATTTTATTATTATTTATATGTACACATCGTACCACCATTTAAATGACGACTGAGGTTTTATAAAATAATATGTATTTGCAATTGGAATAGAATTAAAATAGATAATTGAAATAAAATTTAGCTTAGGTTTTCTGATCTTTTATTCTTTAATATTATTATAATATATAATTGTAAAACGTTTTGGGTAATATAATCAACATAATGTATAGGTCCGCGTTTACACCATTTAGAATGTCAGATATTATTTGTATTAGTTGATTTCAGATAAATAATATATTTTCTAATTAAAAATAACACCCAAAAACAGAACCAAGTCTTTATCATGTGTGTATTTATTTGATTGATGATTAATTATTCGTTTTCCTCCTTGAGACATACTCTCTGTCAATTCAATACGGAAATTAATTTAATTTAAAACTTATTATAGAACTACTACCAGCAGAAATACAGAATTAATAGAATTTCGAAAAAATTCGCTATTCCACAAAGTTAAATAGAAAATAATTTGAATTATTTCGTAAACTTATAAATATTATATTATGTATTTACAAACAAGATTAGAATGCCAGAATTTATTTAAATTAGTTGCAAATAATTTATTTAAAATGGAGAAAACAAAGATTAATAGCATAACATAATAAATTTTCAATAATAATACCATCTCTCAGCTATGAAATATTAGAAAAATGTTGCGAATTGTATTTATTAAAAAAATAAAGAAACTCATTCCTTAACCGACCATAAAATAATAAGACAAGCATTAGGACCCGTCTTCCACATGCTCTATTGTGATTATTATAGAAAATAACAATGACCAAAAAGTATTCTGATTACCGCATTGTGTATGAACAATCATCAATTCAATTAAATAGAAAAAGAGATAAATTAATTTAAGATATTGTAATTAAATATGTTATTTAATTAATCTTGTTATAGTTTCTTTATGATTTATTTTAATTTTGAATGTTTATCTATATCTTAATAAGAAAAATCAACAACAATTTTCATTATTAATATCAATATTTCAATGATATTTTTAATTGGCTAATATTGAAACAATGAAAAAAAATCTTTTATTTCATAATTTCAATTCATAATTTTCCATCTCCGATCGAATGAAAAAAGTGCCTACACTTTTGTGTTAAAGTTGGTTTTTCTATTTTTATTATTACATATTTTATTTTTATTGAAAAGCGTATGTTTTTAACGATTTTTTTTATAAAAATTGATACATGAAATAAAAATGAAAAATTGATGTGTAAAATTAACCATGATTATTAATAATTTTTTTTTTTGGGAAATAATGAATTGTAAACCAAATCGATGCTTATATCTTTTAGTAATATGATTTTTATTATATTGTCGGCGGTAGATTTCAACATATCGATAAAATATTTCCCGGTTTTCGTCATCGTTTATAAACAAAACCTTAAAATTTATTATACCTACTTAAATTATATTTCATTAATTTTAAAATAAGGAATCTATTTTATTATTTCATTAATTTAATTTAAATAATTCTGAACCGAAAAATTCAACCGTTAACTTCCATGTAGATGTAAATGGTCGAGAATTCATTTTTTAATTGAAATTAGAATAAAAAAAATAATTAAAATATAATACATATGATATAAAAAAAATAATTTTACAGTAAAAATAAATGCGTGTATCTATACAGAAAACCTAATCAATTAAATCCATTTGGTACCGTTTTTATTTTGTTTATTTATTTATACGTATGTATGTCCTTTGTGGAAGAAAAATGGTCATACCCTGCAATGGTATGAAATTCATACCATACAAAGGTATGAGAAGGTATATATTGGAACATTCATACCATAAGTTATACCTGAGTATCGTATTAAAAATTTCATATACCATATATACCATAATTATAGTATGAACGTTCCAATATATTACCTACTCATACCTTTTATGGTATGAATTTCATACCATTCCAGAGTATGGCAAAACAAATTTCACTAGGAGTATTTTATTATGAAATTATTTGATTTAAATCAATTAAATTTTCTTTAGACTTCATTTAGATTACCCCAAATGAGGACATTTATCCGTATCAAACACACTGAAACCTTGATTTTGACATTTTTCTTAATAACTCATGAGAGATTCATATAAATTAATAACAAAAATCTAATCAAAATGATCATCAAGTTTTAATTTAAATCATATGTAGATTTTTTTATACACTGATTGAATACACATGATGGTTCGAAATAAATATAATTATTTACTTATTTGTTTATTAATATAGAAATTATCCATAATTTATCATAATTACACTTTTCACATATTTAATCACATATTTTTTAACTACTATAATCTTTTAATAATAATTTAAATTTATTAAAGCTTTTTTCATTTTCTAAATGACTAAAGGTAACTCGTTTAATAATCTAACACCCTTATACATTATAATGAATTTTGAGAACATATGATTTCATCGATTTAGACCTAACAAATATTATCTTTATTATATACTTACACTGTTATTATTAGATAAGTATGTTGGCCACATCTCATTCAACAATCTTAAAAATTATTATTAATACATTCACATTGTAATATATATTCTCTGCTTCACACTTCAAAATTTGAGAATGTCCAATAATATTTTCTTGCTCGTAAACTTATTCATTTTTAAAATATTTTTCATACATCTGTTTTGCAGCTTTTGTATATACTTTCAATGTTTTGTTCAGATGTTAGAAACAATATTGACGAACAATAATTAGTATGTGGTTAATTTGTCACCAACGCGGTTTTCCTTTTAAGCAATTATTTAAATTTGGCTTAAAATGCAGATTATCTCGTCTATCACAATTACCAAGTATTTTATTTCACTATTATTATACCATGATTTCTCATTGCCAGAAATTTTAAGTGAGGATTGAAATAATTTGAAAACAAAGATTAATTTATTAGGATGACAAATTTTGGCGAAAACTATTTGTAACGAATTTTTAAGACATTCTACATAATAAAAACAAAAAACTTGCATCACACACATTTTTACATATTTCAATATAAAAAAAGCACTGCAGTGGAATTCTGACCAAAAATTGTGATATAATATCACAAATTTATATCACAATATTTCAATGCAGGGTGGTTTAACTAACATGTGAAATATTTTTTTGTTCTAATATGGTGTTAATTAAACCACCCTGTATAAAAAATTTGTGATATAATTTTGTGATATTATATCACAATTTTTGGTCAGAATTCACCTGCTGTTTGTGTTTATACCAATTTTTCACTCATTTTCGATAAAAAGTTTGATTTATATGCAATTTCTTTTTTTTCTTAGAAAATATACGCCTAAACATAGTCAGGAATATATTTAAAATTAATTTAACAAAAAAATGAAAAAATTTAGCTAAAATCAAATTCAAGAAATAAAAACATTTGAAATAACTAAAAATACCATCTAGCGAGAATTAATTTAACTTAATGAAAATAAAAACACCCAGTTGATCTAAACATTTTTCTCACTCAAAATGAACCACATATCATTTTCGGATTATTATTTGAAACAAAAAGCTAAGTTTAGGAGTCGAATTAGAATTAAGTTTCTAAATATAAGATAATTATTGAAATGTACAATAAACGAGCTTAAATGCATGCCTATCATTTTCGTTAAAATGCAAAGTCTAAGTACCATTTTAAATATTTTGGTTATTATCTCGAATTTATCTGAAATGATACATATATGCCTGTTTTAGTTAGTTATGTAGTATTCTATATTTGATTATGTGGTTTCGAGAAGTAAACTAAACTCTTTTTTTTATATAATTTAAAAATATGCTAATAATAATTTTAGAGCATATATAAATGTAAATGTAAATATAATTAATATTAATAATAATAATAATAATCGTTTTTTTTTTCTTTTATTTATTTTCAGAAAGCCATCAGCCGAAAAGTACTCATTCCACATAATCACGTTTAACATATGAAGCAAAATTAACCAATATGATTATAAATTATACCTGTCTGAAACGTAAACGTCCTAATAGTGTTAGAATACCAATATTAATATATGAAAGCTTTTGCATCATATATTACTGAAAGTAACAAAAGTTAAGTGTGCCTTGTATTTACGTGTATATATATTCACAGAACGCCTTTAGTTATACAAAATATTATTATTTAATTCTAAATGTATTTATCAAATTAAACCATTGTGTCCCAACTAAGTTTTATAATAACTAAATACACACAACACATAGAACAATATTTATTCAATATACAATTTTATTAAAAGCGCCACCTATAGTGCGTATTGAAATCAAAACTTTATACTGCTATATTTTAGCAGTAACACTTAACTTTGCCAAAGTTCAAAAAAATAAGTACGCTGGCATTGGCAGCTTCCCTACGAGGTGGCACTGCCATCGCGGGTATGCCATTTATAGACGATTCGTTATTGTGGTGCCCAGATAATGATGGTCGAATGGTAGATATTTCGGCATGCTTACAGGTACACTTATATTTCCTATATATATATATGTTATATATAGTTATTATCAAATTTCTTTTGAAAAAATTCCTACATTTTGTGAATTTTTAGTTTTTAAATAAATATTTTTATTAGGATGCCGTAACAGCTACCGGTCCCAATCAACAAAATCAAGAAATTGCTGGTAGTTCATGTGATTTAAGTGTTTTAGATCCATTATGTAATGAATCAGAGGAACTATTACGTCAATTAGCTGAAAATCCATTTGAATTAGATTCATTTTTCACTGAATTTAATGGTGTCGATGTTAAGGTAAGTATAATGAGGAAAATTTAATATTAAAATCACTTCCTTTTTAAAAATCGGCTCCACTCATCAAGTCAAGTAGTTTCAAATACAAAAAAAAAAATATTTTTAAATTTCAGGAAGAAAACAATAACAGCCTTCCAAATCAACAATCCGCAAATGACCAAACATATAATCAGAATCAAGTCCTTCAAAATTTAACTAATTCACTTAGTAACAGCAATGATCCTAATAATGAAAGTCTTTTGGCGCTTGCTGCTGCATTGCGATCAACTACAAATTCATCACCATCAGCAGCACAAAATTCAAGAAATGGTTCCGGAAGTCGATTTACTGCTGCAAATCCATTGTTAGCAGAAAAACTACTATCGCCTAATTTAAGTGATTTGGACAATTTAACAATTAGTAGCCGACAACATAGGCCACCCGACAGTAAAGGTAAGATCTTAATACATATAAGATAAGAATTAAATTCTAAGCATATATACATAAAATTGAAACACGCGGATACAGTCTATTATATTCATTACAATATATGTATATTTATGTATGAAATCAACTGAACAGATAAAAGAAAATTTACAGATTTAAATTGTCGCTATTGTGGGTTTATACAATAAACATGATGCGCGCGAGTCAACAAATACAATTTTCAAATTGATGGTAAACAAAATGTTTACTTTAATGCAAAAATTATTGCACATACATTTACCTATTTTTCAAATTTTAATTTTTTTCTTTTTTACTTTTTTTATTTGCGTCTTATACCGCCGATTTTATGCACTAAATAATAATATATTCACCATGTAATAAGTATACGAACCTATATCATCGTTATATATTTTGTATAGAAAGTAGTAGTGAATTATATAGATACGTATATATCGTGTATATCGTATAATATAAAAAGACATATAAATATATAAATATGTATGTACACTACCTATATGATATAGATATCAAGCTCCAATATATTGTTAGTAGTGGATGTATAGAAAATTTCTATCTTTGTGTTGGTTTTGCGAAATGCTAACGACATTTCCCAAGGTCGAGTTCACTATATGTATTAAATTTTCATATATAAAAATAGAGAAACGTAGATGTGAGTTGTGCGCTTGCTTGCAATGCGTTGGTACTATTACTATTTTTATTTTTACTAATGCAAATTTCCTCTCGTTTTTCATTTTAATTTTGTACGTATGAATACTTATGTGTATTTGGATTCTTTTTTGGTCTTCTGTTTTTTATTTGTTCGCTTTTTATAATACGCTTGATATGAAAAACATGTGGTGCACATTAATATTGCATAAGAGCACACAGTTGATGCACTTCTTGCATTATTATTGTATTGTATGCAGTAATGTAAATTATTAAAGAAAATAAAAATAAATGATAGGGAATTATTTTTTTTTAAAAAAAATAAATAATATTCTGAATATTATTTAATAAGAAATAAGGAAAATGTTAAACGATTTTTGTTTTTGTTTTTTGTTGTTTTGTATTTTTTTTTTATCGTTTTTTTTTTAATAATATTAAGTTTCAGAAAATAGATTATACTATTTATAAATTTATAAATTTATAATGTTGAAAATTTAGACTTTTATGAATATTGTTTATCGTTAAAACTGTGATATTATCCATTTAGAAAGGTTAGCAACATTTTTAAATGCAGCCAACGCTTATGGAAATGTCATTGTTCGATTTTGTTAATTATGCAAATAAGTTTTGCGTCTTTACTAAATAAGAGCCACAACTATTAGATAGGCCTTTTTTTCTTACGTTTAATTGTTAGAAGTCAATAAATATTCTTGGATGGATGAATAGAATATTCTTAATACAAATGAACAGATTGATTAAAATAACATTAAACTGACTACTAGCTTATAGACTATTTTCTATAGGCCAGATATTCGTTTTTGAACGTATAAGCTGATAAATGAAGTTCTACACATCAGTAATTATTTTTATACAAAATATTGCGCAGCATATTTACTACGTCGCGGCACATTGTATTTCTCAGAGAGGCGAACCGAACCGAACCCCAAGAATCCCACTTTTTTCGCTATGGAACCGAACCCAAGGAACCGAACCTTTCTTTTTTATTTTCAAGACCGAAATCAAAGAACCGAACCTCCATTTATTATTTTCAGAACCGAACCTAAACCCAAAGTAAATACAATTTTTACTACTAATGGGTTTATAGTTTTATTTTTTCCGCAGAAAGGCGATCGAACACATTTTGAAATACATACAAGCAAATCCGCAGGACAGAAACTTCCCTTTATCATTTTTAAAACCCAATTCTAGAGTTTTCAATTTGAGAACCGAACCTTTAAATTTCATTTTCAGAACGGAACCTAAAGAACCGGAACCTTAAATTTAATTTTCAGAACCGAACCTTCAAAAATGGAAAAGGTTCGCCTCTCTGGTATTTCCCTAGACATTTTAATTGATATTTATGGACAAATTTCATTTTCTACGCATATAAATGCCTACCTAATAAAAGAGAAATTAAATAACAATATTTTAATTAAATTTGATCTCAGATTATCGTTATAAAAATAAATTTATTTAGCAGAAATAAGGATTCATCAAGCAAACATATAATTAATATTTTTAAAATGAGAATTGACAATAATTAGTATACATATAAATGATTTTGATTCTGATTAATTCAAACTCATTTTTGCCTGTTTATATTATTTTATGATATTTTCTATTCGGAAATTTATTAATTTGTAAGTTTTAATTACAAACATTTTATTTGAATCTTAGAACTCTCAAACTCAAAAGTCGTGGAATTGTTTTTTTTTTATTTATTTATCAAAATATAATCTTCTGCGAATAATGATTAATATAATTAATATAATATAATATAATTTTTTTTATTGATACGGGCTATCAGCCAAATATTGTTGTGCTAATGAATTAAAAAGTCAACGTTCATGTTTTTTCTTTTATATTAATTCAAAATCTTTTGACGTTTCGGTCAAGTCCATCTTCGGGATAACTTTATATGGGTCATTCCACGCTGAATACGCCTTTTCTGTAACGATAGTTACCGATATTCAGCATAATTGTTTTTATTG
>JAABKK020020917.1:0-94585 GCA_011634745.2 Catotricha subobsoleta | reverse complement strand
AATATCGATTTTTGACTAAAACAACACGTTGTTATATTTCGGTTAAACTGATCGGTTATAAATAACGAATGTAGCTAGTGTTGAAAACATTATTATATAATAATTTTCGTTTCTATAACATGATAAACACCTTATGTGGCATATATGTGCTTATCGCAAATCTATATATACATATTTACAATTTCTTGATAAGGAATAAATGTCATTATTTCATGGGTACGTTCGTATTTTTAATTAAAATTTTATTAAATTTTCGCTATCAAAATTAATAGTGTACGGTCGTGATAAAACTCAATATGTTCAGCGAGAAATTAAATTGACTACTTTCATGCCATTTGCATTGGTTATCTGGTTCCTTCGCTAGGGCTTTATGTAACTTCTTTCTCAAACTATTTTTTTTTGCATTAACCATTTTGATAATTTTGAGGATAAAGGGTTGAGCTATGTAAGTTTTAACAAAATGTTCACTCTCAATTTGCCACTGTATCTAATATTCAAAAAAAAAAAAAACGCAATTTCAGGATTTACAATCTTTTAGTATGAATCATTAAAATTTTAAAAAAATCAGGAAGGAAAATATATGCTTTAAGTAGAGTTTTGCTTACTGGTGGTACTATTAAAGAGTATTTTTTTTAAAGATTAAATTAAGACGTAAAATTTAAAAATATCTGCTAACTATCATTTATCATATCATATAATTTTATTAACTCACCTTCGAAAACCCTTCACTAGCTAAAGAATATATATACATTACATTGTTCAATTGATCTTCGTGCAATAGCTAAGCTAAATATCAGGTATATCCTAAATCAGAAAATGAAATATTGTTTACCATAGACTATCCATTCCATAGATTATTTGAGATGTAACTGTAAGTTATTTCCCGTATTATGGTTAGAATTTAATTGGTGATGTTGAGAAAAATGAATTAATAATAATTCGGTTGGAATTGGGACATATTTCCATAAATAGAAAAAATCTAATCATATACAAATAATTAATAATACAAGGAATGTAATGTCAATAATTTTAATTAATACCCTTGTGGAAAAAAATTTGCTATAATGGTATGAAATTCATACTATGAGCTATAATATGAAACCACATTTTACTTATTATTGTATAAAATACGAAAATATGCCGTCGCATTGATTTTTATGGTATTAAATATCATCCGTATTGGTATTATGGTAAGAATTTCATATAGTAAAAATAAAATTTCACAAGGGTATCAAAACACTTTGATCAAAACGGTCAATTATTATTTATTTACTTAATTATTAAAATAAAACAATGTTTCCGTTTATAATTTTATATTTTTTTTTGTTTTTGTTTTTTTCTTTAATAATAATAAACTAGGAAACTTCTAATATTTGACATAGTTTTACATTATTACATTCTTACATATATTGAAAAATATTTTTATTTTCTATAAAGTTATGTATAAGGATTTTTTTTAAATTTTTCTTTTGCTTTTTATATAAAATGTTGTTTGTTGTAACTTAAATAATGTTTTTTTTTTTTTTAAATACAATATAAATTGTTGTTAACAAACTATTGCTATATTAACGATTATAATTATATAATTATAAATATTTAAATTATAATTTAAATCATTTTTTTGTTTAAATTTCTTATGGTTGGTATTGTAATATTGTGATTTTCAAAATATTGTATTACAACTAATGCAGACCATTCATAATTCTATTATATATGTTTAAGTTTATGGAGTCTATCTTTTTTTTTCCATTTAATTATTATTTTTTATTTTTTTATTTATTAATTTAACTAAGATCCGTTTCTTTTTTGCCCCTTTATAAATATTTCTTCGAAAGCTATATTTTGTTATCATTTTAAAAATCTAATTGACAATAATGCCGATGTAATTTTAATAATAATTGCAAATAGAAAGAAAAAAAAAATTACGAATTTTCATATTTTAAAATTATGATTTTTTGTTTATATTTCTAAATTTGTTCCATTCAAATATTTATTATAAACAAATATAGCAGCGCTTAATTAAACCATTTTTGCAATTATCACATTAACAAATATTTACATAAATAATTTATCGGAATAAAAGAGTGGTGCTTTCATTTATATATATTCATTTGTCAGCTTGCTTATGGAAAAACATGAGAAGTAGATGATTGAATTAAAATAAGTAGTTTATAATATACTCCAGGTTATACTTTATACAATTTAATAAAATTTAATTAAAATTATATTTAAATAATGCTTTCAAATGACACGAAATGCTTTTAAATTGTATTTTTTTGCATTTTTTTTTATTATTAAATCTTAACATTTTGCTTAAACATGCCATTTAGGTAAAACAACAATAACTATAACCATGTAAAAAGGTTTGAGAAATGTTTATTCATACAATGAATTTTAAAGAGCAGGTGTCGGTAAAAAAATATACGTAATTAGTAGTCGAAGTGACAAACAATTGCTCTGTATGTTTCTACACTCTATTCAAGAGATGTACATTGTACGTACCGGCCATACCCCCGATTAGTTGTGAGCTTATTTTATTCCATTTCAGTATTTTAATAAAAAGATAGAAAAAAAAACAGTATTTAGAATGTTTTCGATATTAATCTTTCTGTTGTGCCCAACAATGTAAATACGTACATAAATATATGTACAATAAGTATTTGGAAAAGGATGGCATTCCATTTTTAAATCGAGTTTGAATATCTTAACGTAGAATACTACTACTACTAATCTCAATGCTCACAACAGTTAATAATCTACAGCCGTAACCTGGAGTATACAGAATTAGTTTTTTTTTTTTTTTTTTGAGAAAAATTGCATGATTTAATTAATTTTTCTCTTATTCATGTTGTAGAAATAATAAAATTATAGCAGTTTTATAAATAAATTTCTAAAATTAAATTAAATAATTTTACATATCACAGTAATATGTAATAAATAATTGAATATTTAGATTAAGCAGAGATAGTAATTTGGATATAACATAAATTATTTAATATTTTGGCCTAAAGTAAGTAGCAGAGAATAGATAGCTGGTATACAAAATATATATATATATTCTCTGGTATAGTATAGTGTGTTTGTTTATTTGTTTATATTTTTTTCATTTTATTAAATATGTAAGTAATTTTTCAACTTTTTGTTTTTTGTTTGTGTGTGTGTGTGTGTGTGTTTTTTTTTTTTAGTAATAATCTCATTAATATTTTAGTGTAACTTTTATTATCGTCATTATATTCTGTAGATTACAACAAAAGCTGTTTCTCAGTGAACAATATTATTGAATTTAACGAAAAATGGTGTGTATGTTTTTTCTTCTTTTTTTTTTAATATTGTATTTATTTTAAATTAAATATTTACGATTCTGTAAAATTATGTTTTCTTTTCATTTTTTTTTTTATATTGACTAGATTATTTTCCAGTTAATCAATGTTGAATATAAGATAAAGAATTATTTGTATGTGCAAAACAAAAGTTTATTTAAAATTTAAAAGCAAAAAAAAAAAATTCAAAATCAAAATGATTGTTAAATTATGTTTATAATAATATTTAATAAACATTTAATAATTGACTTATGCTAAAGAACACAAGTATAAACTAGCCATATTTTTTTTTCAATTTATTTTATTTTCATTTTTTTCATTTTGTAATTACTTATTTAAATCATTTGAATTTGAAAAAACGAAAAACGTAAATAATAAAACTAATAAAAAAATTGTCCCATTAAACTAAACGAAATAATACATAATAAATTGAATGGAATGTGTCTTACTATCCCACATTTCAATGAAATATATATTAAATATTAAATTTCATAAAAAATAAAAATAAAAACAAAATAATAAATAAATAAATAAAGCAACATGAAATGGAATGTCTTATTTAACTGAAAGTAACTATTTTATCGTTGAAATTATATCAAACAAAAAAAAAAAATATTTATTTAGAACCTGACGAAATGCTATTTAATTGTTTATTTGTTGTTTGAATCTACATTTTGTTTACAATCCACCACTATTACAAAAATATCATGAAATTGGAATTGTTTTTATTCCACTTTTCTCTATTTTTTTTTTGCTTTTTTTTTGTTATATGTTTTGTATCTTTTATCTTCTTCTTTGTTTTTTCTTTTGTGATTGCTTCAATACCATAATTTGCGTAAAGCAAACTGAATAAGAGCAATATTGTAATTAAAGTGATTACGCTATTTATAAAATTCTAAAAATGTTTCTAAAATACAGTGGACGGGATAGTAATTCAGAATGATTTCGATAAATCTAAAAAAAAAAAATTATAATAATAAAATTATCATTTTCCGGCAATGAAATTTATCAAATTAGTTATTCTTTTTTTTTTCTTTTTTTTGTTTAAATTTATCAAAGCTATTCATGCACTCACAATGTGTCTGGCTACTCTAAATGTTATTTCGTTATTCTTATAAAAAAAAAAAACAATTATTGATTAAACAATTAATTTATTGCGCTATCAATTGACCAACACAATTTCCGTTTATTATCCATTATTGATAGAATATCAGCCATTCCTTCACCACCGGCCGCATCTTCAATTTCATTACAAATTGAAGTTATTAGAGCATCTTCGTCATCTGGTTGTGTCATAACCGATTCATTATCAATGCTATCATAAAAGTGACCGGATGAATCAGAAATACGCTTAATTAGATAATTTTTATTTGATGATAAATTTGTGGTGACATCAGAAAAATTATGACCATTTGGATAGATCATTTTATTATTTTCGTTATTAAAATGGGACATATCTAATGTAGTCGCATCGGTTTTCAATCCATTTAATTGTTCCCATGTTTTAATTAAATTTGGATTTACTTTGCCAATTAATTTACAATCATCTACCTGTTTTTTATTTAATTGCTTATTCACATCGATATTATTTATTGATGAAAATGCAATATTTTTCTCTGATAAATCTTTATTACAATTGATGTGTGCGACATTATCGCCACCACCAGCATCTAATAATTCAATTGAATTATCTTCAACATATTTTACTTCAATTTCACGATTTGTCTCATTATAAATGCTTTCTTCATCAATGTTTGTGGATTCGTTAATCAGCAGCCTCGGATGTTTGTAGGCAATATCAACAAGTTGTGGTAATGGATTGTAGGCTGTGAATGATGGTTTAAACATTGCAGGTGGTGCACGTGTACGTGCTAAATATTCACGAATTAATTCACGACTCGCTATTGATTGATTTGTTGATGCTAACGCATTTAATTGTGGCGTACTAACTGTTGTGTACATCTGAAAAATTAAATTTTTAAAACATTTATTAGCACAAATAATTCAGATTTTTAAATACACGTTTGTTGACAACATGGAAATTAATGTTTATTGTGCAAAACTTTATATACACATTTTCAATAATTTGGTGCTAATTTTGCTAATGATATTAAAAGTTTTGAATGAAAATGTTGTTCTTATGAAATTTTTTGTACAAAATGTTAATTAAAAGATTTATTTACATTTTTTTTTTAAATTCATTTCTATTATTCTTATTATTTTTATAATAGAAATAGGAATTTTGCATTCATGCTGAAAATTAATAAAATTCAATTTAAATTTAAAATAAATTCTCTTTTTTTTTAATATTAAGTACTTATTAGTTATTTTTCGAATTTGTCTAAAATTAAATTAAATTTCGGTAAATTATATTTAACGATTTTACGTTTTGTTGGAAATTTTATCTTATGCGATTATGTGCACACTCGCTAAACAAATCTAGAAGTTATTGCTATCCAATTGGAATATGGTGCTTAGTGGAAATAAAATATGAACAAAAAGACACAAAATGAAAATAAAGAATGTTTTTGTTGTGATGCCCGATTCCGTATGGTTTTTTTTTTAATCTTTAGTCAACTTAGTGTAGAACAAGTCTGTTTGCATAATAACAATCATATCTATTTCAATTATGTTCGTTATGTTAGGCAACCAGCTTTAAAATTGAAATTTCTTTAACATTAGCAAAATATATTTATAGTAAATTATGGAATTAATTTTTGTGACTGCTTCGTGAATTTTCAATTAATTGTATATTTTTCAATTGTTTCTAATTGAATCTGAAGACTGGTAAAGATTATAGAATATTAAAAAAAAAAAGTGATTTATTTTATTAGATATGTACGTCGTAAAGTTTTGCACACTAAAAATTGGTCTAAAAATAAGAAAAAACAAATAAATATAAAAATTGTAATAGTTTTCATGATGCATGGGGCTTTGGGGTTAGCAATTTAGATAATTATTAGAAATAAAACTAAACCATAAATTAACTTAAATGAATTTGGTTAAAAATTTAATGAAATTAATTAAAAAAAAAAAACTGCTTATTTATAATGTTATTATTATTATTATTACTGAATGGTTATAATTATATTAGTTTTGTCGATTAGTTTGGTTAAAAGTAGCTCACATTCACACCGGGAATATTGTTTTTTTTTTTTTAAATTTTTATTTTCAATGATTTCGGTTAATAATTTTTATACAACTTTACGATTTTAGACCAACCAATGAATTGGGATACACTCACGATAACGGCTGGGAAGACAGAGGGGGGACATTTAATAAACCTAAAGCATACTAATAATTATAAGCGATCACATTTACAAAACAAATAAACCATAAAATAAACATATACAAGAAAATTAACAACAACAACAACAACAACAACAACAAAAAACATTTTAAAATTTGAATATTTTTAAATAAATTAATAAAATTACTCTATTTATCTTTTGAAAAAAGATACTTTATTTGGTTTTTCTATTAAACTAATTGCAAATCAAATAATATCCATGGACAAATGATTTAAATTTTGCCGTTAAACTGTTATTTGACAAAACTACTTTAAAATTCCATTAAAAAAAAAAAAAATTAAATTAAATATTGAAATTTATTCGGAATGTCATATATGATCAATTGTCCAATGTGCAAATAATGTAAGCGTAATACAAGAAGTGTTTTTAGATCGTTTCACATTTTTACAAAACAAATGGATACAACGAAACACTTAATAAGTACTTTTACTTTTTTTTGTTTTTTGATTGGTCTCAATGAATCTAAACACACTAAAATGCACTTATATAAATATTCAATAATATCAAATTACCTTTAAGCAAATTGGTTATTGACCTACAAATTAATTAATTTAATTGTTTATGTTTATCCATCATAACCAATAAATATAATCACAATGAATATCGTGTATAATTTCTATCAACATTGAAATTATTATTTAAAAAAAAAAACCACAACAACAACAAACTACATTTACAAAATTTATTTTAAAATTACTATATTACTGTTCGGGCCATTGATTTTAGGGTATTTTTCTGATGAACGTGAGTTAAAAAAAAAAAAACGACAACAAAACAGAACAAATAAAACCGTATTGTTTGTAAATATATTGTGTATTTGTGACCCATTTGTGCACTTAAAAAAATAAATCAGTATAATTACTGTAAAACTAATAATATTGTACAAAATCGTGTTCATTAGATTTTATAAAATTTTATATATTTAATGGGTGAATGACGTTCCGTATATATTTGAAATGTTCATTTATATATTGAATGTTAATCTTGATTTCATTTAAATATTAAGTAGCACCGAAAACAATAAACGGAAAACAAATAATTTATTTTATTGTATGCTGCGCGAATAAAATCTCAATGTTTCGCTATAAACAAAATAGCAAATACAGCAGCAACAACAACAAAATGTTATTTATGATTGAAAATTTTTCAAGAATATAAACTAATTTCTGCACTGTGTTGTATTAAGTTCATTAATTTTGATGCAAAGCAAAGAAAGATGAAAAAAGAAAAAGAAAGAAAGAATTGACCATTATTTATACAAAAGCGAATTAATATATCAATTCATCATAACCACGAGACCGGTGCAAAATTGAGAAAGCGTAAGTATGAGCTTTAATCGAAAAGATTATTAAATAAAAATGATGTTTATTAAATTAGTTTATAGTTTATTTACTCAACACCAATCAGGCAGTTGAAAATGCTGCATTTGAAAGAAGTGAAAAAAAAAATTGAACTGAAAGCCAATGATGAAGAGATGCTATGATTATTCCAAAGATAATTAATTAATTTCGATATATTGTGTAATAAATTTGTGGAAAATATTGAAAGTCAATCATTTTTTTGGAATTAAGCAAATTGATGTGGAAAATAATTAGAAAATAAAAAAAAAATGGAAAGTGATGATTTGATTGTGAACTGCCAACATGATATAATAATAATTTTAAATTTATATTTATTGATTACTAATTTTAACGCCAATCTTTAACATTTATTATTATTACCGCATTAAATTATATTTAGATTGTTTGTGTAATTAAAGGCTTCTTTTTATTTCTAAATATTTGTAATTAATTTTTAACAACTTAAATACCTTCTCCAAATTTTAATTTCATGTTATGTTGCTAGTTGTTACTTACTAGAAAATTAAAAAAAAAAAAAAAAATAGAAAAAAATAGAAGAAAGAAACATACACACAATTCATGTATTAAGTATAAATTATACATCTTCAAATAATAAAACGTGAAATGGTAACAAAGAAAAATGACCAAGGAAATTCCGATTAGAAATATTTAATTCTCCTGAGGCAACGGTGTGCGCTTCACAAAGCCAAATAATAATTATAAATTTTATTGTTATTCAATAAATATCGAACTGAAGATTAGTTCGACTGTGTAATTATAATGAAAATTATCACGAGGTAAGTATTATTTATTTATTTATTTATTTTTTTTCATTTTTAGAAATCGAAAGTAATTTTTTTGAAAAGTGTTAGCACGATTGCGTCAATTAGAAAATAATTATCAATCTTGTTCACCTTTTTCTTTTTTTTTTCACTACGTTTGAGATTTCGTACATTTTCTAATTGCTAATAAATCGCAATATCAAAATGGTGTGTTTTTTTATTTTACCATATAGATTGATAATAAATTAGACTTTACCACCTTTTTCATACCAATTCTCAGACGAAAAAGTAAATGCAAATAAGATATATTATGTAAATCTGATGAGTGTGCAATGTGCAAACATATTTTAATTGAATGGTGCTAATGATACAATCAACAATAAACTAAATGCACAATATAATTTAAAGCTCTTCAACCATTCTAAGGATTTAACATTACTATGTATCACAATTACTAAGTAGCTACTTAAAAACCAAACAACACTACCAATAATACCATATAAAAAGAAACAAACAAATAAACAAAAAAATAAAATAAAATAGAAAATAACAAAAACAAAAAAAAAAATAATTAAACCAAAATTTGTTTTTAAATGAAAAGCTTTTTTTGCAAAAAACATCATACAAACAAAAGATGGGATATTGGGACTTACGAAACAGAGGAGAAAGTACTAGTAGTAGTGTAGTTGCGAGTAGTGTTGCGAGTAGAGGCAGTAGACATCAAAATTCCATAATATGTGAACGTGTGTAGTAAATAAATTTTCTATTAGAATATCTAATAGAGATGATCTTGAAATCAAATAATGACGACGGTGTCGAATGATACCAATCTCACATACCTATAATTTAACACAAACACAAGATGTCTCCGAAATGCACACCCGCCGAATTCAAGCTATTAGTCACACTATAAAATATTTTTATTTATATGTGATTTCAAAATCTATATCGCATGCCCAAAACATTTTTATGCATTCGTTGGAGCACATTATATTTCATTTTAATATTTATATTTATGTTGATGATGCTGAATTTTGTATGTTTATGTAAATATTATATTAAAACAAAAACAACAAAATAAATAAATATATTATTGCGGATGTTGATGTTTATGTTTATGTTTATGTTTAACGCATTGATTTTTATTAGAAATTTATAGTAAATCAAAAAAAAAAAAATAATAATAATAATAATTAGTTGTCAAATATATATATTTTAAATATATAAAATGTAAATGAAAACTAAAATCTCGTGCAATTATATAAACGACAAAAAATTTGCAAATTATTCACAAAAAAAAAAAAATAATAATAGAAAATAATAATAATAATATTAATAATAATAGTAGGCAAAACAATAACACAAGAAATAAAGAGATAAATAAAAAAGAACTATGATTTTTATACTTTGTTAAATTATTATGATTATAATGAGATATTTTTTTTTACTTATATTATGAGAATATTAATATTTATATATAGTTTTTTTTTTCTTTTTTTTATTTATCATTTTTTACTTATTTAAATTACACAAATAAATGAGTTTTTACCAAAAAAAAAAAAAAAATGAAATAAAATAAAAATGATTTTTCTTTCATTCGGTTTTTTTTTTTTTTTAATTTTATTTTGGGCTGTCGATGCGGAATTTTATTATTTATTATTATTATTTTATAAATGTCGTTAGTATTGTTATATCATGTTTAATGTCATGTCACAAATGATTTACATAAGGAGACAAATCACAAATTTAAAAAAAAAAATAAAGAAAAGAAAAATAAATAACATTAATTATATATTTATTGTTCACATTTTTTTGTATCACAAACACGCACACAAACACCTTTTCCGTGATTTTTGGGTTTGCTTATAAAATTAATTGAATTTGAACTGTTTCACTGTTGTTATTATATTGGGTACATTTGATTTTTTTTTTTTTTTTATTTATTTATTCTTTTGAATTTTTGTTTTATTATTTTATTTTTAGTAAGTAAGTAGATGATGAATGCTTATTATTTGATAATTTACAAGATTTTATGCAAAATATATGATTTAAAATCAATAATTTAAAAAAAAAAAAAAAAAAAACAACAAAACAATAAAATATGAATTCGAGTAAACGACAAAAAGAAAATGTTTGCGCCGCCACACTTTTTCTGCATTTGTATTTTATTTTTTAATCAATAATTAAATTTTAAGCATATTCCAAATTCTTGTTCTTAAGTTTGTTTGTACCTTTTCGGCGGGTTCTGTAGCCGTTGATAAATCAACACCTCTGCTAACATTAGCGCTACTAACTCGTCTTACTGGAACCGCTAGATTTTGTTTTCTATCACGATTTTGTCCAATGGAAAAACTTGAACTTAAATCTTTTTTCGAATTGGTTTTATATAAATTGGTGGTGGAATTTGAGGGAGTTGTTGATGTTGAATTATTTGAATGTAACGGTATTGTATGTATTCTAGACAATGAATCCATATTTCGTACTTTTGATGTAAGTGATTCACGTTTTGTCTTTGGTGAATTATTTGTTCGTGATGGTGACATTTTTGTGGATGATATTGGAATTGAAGAGCTGCGACTGGTATTACCTAATGATGATTCTTTACGTAAACTTTGAGCTGATTCAGGACGATTTAAACTTGTTGATGGATCTTTTTTAACCGAACTTGGACCAGATCGCCCGATTAAACTGCCCGTACTTTTACTTAAACTTTTATTGGAAGGTGGTCCGGATGGACTTCTTGGATTTATAAAATTACGACCGGTTGGCGGTTTTGGTGCTAAATATCCTTTTGTTCCAGGTAAAGGTATTTTGCTAGGTCGTCGTTTTGGTGTATCTGGACACACTCTGCTATTACTACTATCACGTTCAGTCTGATCTTGTGCCGATTCAGTACTACTGCTGTGATTTTGTATTTCATCCATAGCTAATGGAATCATTGCTTTCATACTTGGGGTTGATACTTGTGATTGAATAATAGGTGAATCACAATTATGTTCAGGACTAAAATCAGACTTATTTGTTGTTTTCGATTCTAACACTCGAAGTTGAGCTTTTGTTCCTTCTAGTTCAATATTTCTTTCTTCCAGCTGTGTGAATTTCACAAAAAAAAATTATTATTAAAATTTAATTTTCTACAAATTGAACTCTTTATTAAACAATTACCTGAAACCTTAAATCATCAATTTCTTCTTTAGCTTTATCTAGTTTTTTAATTAGGTATATTTTCGACTTAGTGGCCTGCTCTAATCTTTGAGTAAGAACCTAATTAATCAAAAAAGTAAAAAATAGTTAAAGATTTAATTTTATTTCAAATAAATGGAAACAATTGAAATTTCGGAAAAATTGGAACGTCATTGGAACAATATAGTCATTATTAAAAATATTAACTTCTTGTGAAATTTTTCGTTTTTGTCTTTTATTTCTCTCATTAATTCTTATAATATATTATTACAATACTAAGAAGAAAAGAAGAAAAAAAAACACAAAAACGAATTGCAATATTTACATATCGCGTACCGACTCAAAACCAATTAGATTTCTTCACTGTCATGCTTCCGCTAAACTATTTTTATTTTATTTTTTCTCTATACAGTGAAATATTTCTATTATTTAGGTCATTTTATTACATTATTTTTTTTTGTTTTGGACTTGATTTTATGTAGTACACAATATCCTTTAAAAATTGAACAAGTATTTAGTTGTTTTCAATTTAGAATTTCACAATCAATCAGAAATGCTTAATTATAATGTTCCACCAATATAATTAATTGTAAGAAATGCAGTTTGTAATTATCCAAATCTAATGTAATTTAAAAAGAAATAAAAAATAAAATCTCATTTCCATTTATATATATTTCCAACGTCACCTCGCTCGCTTAATTCAAATATATTAAGAAAGAAAAAATTTATATATACTATAAGCAAAATTGTATTTCACAATACATACGAGTATATATAATATATTTTTATATATTATAATAAAATTATTATTATTATTATTATGATTTTATTTCAGTTTATATTGTTCGCTAACTCTATAATGCCCATATTCAACTATTTTATTTGTTCACTTTACCGGAAATTTATGCAACTAACAGTAACTAATAACTTATTGCATGACAAACAAAAATTTTAATTAATGTTAAATGAGGTAATTTCATATAAATATAAATAGGTAAATTCTTTGGCTATGAGCTATGACCATCAAACTCATCAGTCAGTCCATCAGTAATTATTATTAAAGTTAAATTGTTGGTTGATGTAAAAAAAAAAGGCAGAAAGAAGGCACTATTTTTTTTTTTGCTTTTTTTCTCTTTTTTTTTTTCAAATTGTACCAATTATGGTAAAATTACTATTTCGTAAATTTTTTTGAAATAATATTAACACCTGCATCTAATTTAAACTACCAACGAAATACGACAAGTAGGTATATCATTTTTATTTTACTTTAAATTTTTGTGTTATTTTCATTTAGGCAATAAATTAGCCTTTTTAAAATGTTGTCCACATTGATGAAGAAATATATACAAAAATTATTATTATCTTAGAAATAAAAATTGTGAATAATCATTTACAGACATTTATAATAATTATTTTAATGTAAAATTCATCAGACAATTTAACATTGCATGATAGATTGCGAATATAAGTAAAATGTGCATAGCGCGCAACGTGAATGCGGTAAAGTACCGGTTAACACAAATTCACGAAATCAAAATAAATAAATAATAATAGTAGAAAGAAAAAAAAAACAATCAAAAAGTAATAATAAAATATAAGAATATAAAACATGACCGATCTTGTGTTACATTAAAATAAGTGCGCAGTTATCTGTAACATAAATATTTTTTTTTCTTTTTTTAATAGGTAAAATCACATTAATTGTAATTGAAACTATAAAAACTATGGGTAATCTACCCTGCCTACTACATCGTTTATAACGTAATCTCAGAGCTCTGCAACTTTTTATGTTAAAAATAATTAAAGAAAAAAAAAAGAAAAGAAAAAACAATTTAAAATATATAATCGTAACAATTGACGGCATTATATATATATATATATATATATAAACAAATAGAAAAGGTAAACATCAGAACCAATTACTATAAACAATAATTATTCTCAAACAACAACAACAAGAAAAAACTATTATTCTAGTAACTCTTGTCTCTTGTTCTTGTTGCGATAAAATTGAAGAAAGATTTTTTTTTTTTTTTTTTTGAAATCAACTTAAAAAGATGAAAACGCACAAACATTAATCTATAAATAAAGCAATCAATAAACATTAAGATCATGATAGATTGAGTTTTACAGTCTAATTTGCCCCGGCTATGTTGATGATGATCACCATTGATGATATTATTGTAATTCAATTGATAGCTTAGCTTAGTTCAACCGTTAAAAAGAAATAATAATTTACTTGTGCTTGATGGACAAGTAGAATGAATATAAATGAATTTATTAGTCCATCATGATTCGATGAATTTGAATACCATTATATCTACATTACATAAAATAAAAATCAAAGTAGTCTAGCTCGAAATAAACGACTTTCGCTTTCGATATTGAATTTAAGAAAAAATAAAATAAAATAAAATAATAATAAAAACTAAACAGAATTGAAAGAGAGAGAAAAAAAACACTTAACTACACATTTTATTGTTAAAATTTGTATTAAAACTGTTTTCTTGACAGAAAAAAATAAATATACATATATATATATATATAAATAAATAATACTAATAACAATAATAACACATCAAAATAATATAAGAAAGGAGTCATTTATCAGATCCAGTTTTGATTCTCTCATTGTCAGTGTTGATTGAATGCAAAGCAATTGAATTAGTATTTAGTTCACTATATATAAGTAATATACATACAATTTTCATAATCAATTCCTAATTTTGTAAACCGAATTTCAAAACAACAATTTTCGTCATTTCTGTGGTTACAAATCTAATCTGATTTTTGTATTTGGTTTTTTTTTTTTTATTTATTTGTTGTTTTTTTATGTTTCAATGATTTTTTTTTTTGTACAAAATTGGTGTACACACAAGAGACGAGAGTTTAAATAGCAGATGTACGATTCCTTTAGAACCGATCAAATCAATCAAAATCACATTTACTTTGTTAGAAAAAAAAAATAATTCAATGATTTTCAAATTATATAGGTACAATTTTAAGCTTTCTATTTTATATAATATATTTAATAAAATTTAATTAAGTACTCGTTTGTAAGGTATATTTAAAATGTCAAAATAACACGCTTTACCAGTTGATTATTTCACACAAAAAAAAAAAAAAAGAATTAAAAAAATTAAAACATCGTTTACACTTTAAGTTAAATGATATTCACGCATATAATTATGTATGAATTATTAAAAATGATTCAAAGGATTTAATTGTTTTATTGGAGGTAGAGAAAAGAATAGATGATGCTAGAAAATGAACAATAAAAAACATTGGAGGCCATGATAGAGTTTTAATTTTTAAATATTAATTAAATATTATTTTAGGTATTTAAAAAAAAAAAAAAGCACAAAAAATTAGCATTGAGCTGAACATTAGGAAAGACAAATCATTTATTTTATTTCTGACCTGAATTTTCACAGAATATCAACTATAAATATAATTGTTTTTCAATAAAGTTTTTTAAACAAATAAAAAAAAAATCAATTAATGATTAATTTCAGTGCTGTGCTTAATAGCAAAACTATTGAGTATCCTTAAAGAAACGGAGCATTAACTAACTAGTCTGAAATGTTGAACTATTGTTCTTCCTATTATTATTATTTTTTTTTTTTTTATTATTTTATTATTTAGATAATATTACAAAAAAAGAAAAAACGCCTATTAAATCAAATCATTTTACTTCATTTTACATCAGTCATAATTCAAAACATGTCAATTTCGCCAATTGAATCAGAAGGAAAATTTAAATAAAACTGTCGAATCTGTAGATAACTTATTAATGTAATAAAATAGATCAATTACAATATTATCCTTTTAAATCGTCTAATTCTAAATACTTTGATGAAAATTTTACTTTTCCGCCTTTCCGGATTTCCCGACTTTTTTTTATCCTTCTACTGGGACCAGAAACGTAGTACAAATTTTATCTTCCAAGTAGACCAATTTTTATTTATCTTTTTTTATTTTCTTTATTTTAAGAGCAGTATATAGACATTGCTGCTCACAATTTCAAAATCTAACAAACTGAAATATTTATTGATTAATTATAATCTTGTATTTATATTTAAATTAAAAACAATCAAAAAATTGAAAAAAATCTTTTAAGTGGACCAATTTTGGTGCGAACCGATGGTCGTCGTCCACTTAGAATAACAATATTGTACTGTAAATTTTGATATCATATCAAATCAGCAATTGAAAATAAAGGGTATAAAAATAAAGAAAAACAAAAAAGAAAAACAAAAAAGAAAAACAAAAAAGAAAAACTCAGAAAAAGAAAAAAATACATAATAAGGTTTTATTAAGGTGTATGCGTATGAAAATAATATTATTTTAGACTTTAGTTTTCCACATGATGAGTTACCAATTAGTGCCACCAGAATTATTGTTAATGCATGTTTTACGACTATGTTGCGTTTTAACATTGTAATCAAGTGCACATAATAAATTACCAATAGATTTACCGTTTTACATTCATTTTTGCTTACAATTTTTCTTATTGATGAGTGGTAGGGTTTCTACGAATACAAATTTAATTACCACGCTTACAGATTATTAATTTAGAGGTAAAAAAAAAGTAAAATAAAAAGAACGTGATATATTATGAAATCAGCATTTGGCGATGGATTACAAAATAAACATTTACAAATTAGAAATTTATTCGTTCATATAAATTAGTCAACGTTTTTAGCAAAATTATTTATTATTTTCCTCTCAAAAATCGAACGTGTGAAATACAATTAATTATACATAAATTTATTTGAGTTGAGTACAAATAAAATAATAATTACTTAATACAGCAATAGTTTATTTATTAAAGAGAGTTCAACAATGATCAATTTTCGCTATGTGTAAATAACCAATTGGAATAATGATGGCGTTTGTAACGTTATTTCAATAAATTGAATTTAAAATAAAATAAGAGACACATCAAAAAAAAAAAAGAAAAAAGAAAAAAGCGGAAATTGTCATTTAGCTTGATGTTAAAGCATTTGAAGTTCAGTCGATGAATTAATTCAAATATAGTTTGGTTTATATGTGGAAACACAATAATACGTAACGATAAATGACTATTTAGAAAAATATAAAAGAATTATATTTAATGTCAAAATGTGTAATAGCGTACGTATAAACAAATTTATATTTGGATTCATTTCATATTAAAATCAAATTGCATCCAATAATAACAAAACAATAGAATAACTAATTTAAATTGAAAAGAATAAAAATTTTTTTTTTTCTTTTAAAATAAAATTATGAGCAAAAGAGAAAATGGCTAAAGCATTGCATATATGTGTAATAATGAGTGATGCTGATTTGATGTACGACAACGACTATACACTACGTACTTGTAATTTGAAAATGTTTTATTAAAATGTAAACGTAAATAATCAATGTTTCGATTGATTTTTTCTATATATATATTATATATGTATATATATTTTTTTTATAGTATTTCAATTAAATATTACAATTTTACTCAGATTATTGGTATACGTGTTTTAAAGTCTCGTACATCGCACCCAAATCATATTCGAAGTTTTGTATATAAAAATGGAAAGAAAGTCTGAAGATGCAATTAAAATCGTTAAATTGATGCTGATTGAGCTAAATTATATTTAAACAATGCAAACAATCATAAATTATATAAAAATAATAATAATAATAATAATAATAAAACAAAATGTATGATTTTTCTTTTTCTTGAAGTAATTATGTGAGATGCAGTGCAGTTATTGTTTATTAGGCCGCCGATTTATGAAGAAAAAAACTTTCCATTTTTTTTTTTTAAGTTTTAAAATTATTTTGTAATTATGAAAAAAAAAACATTTTTTTTTTATTACCTATGCTCAATGTTTGAATGCGCGCATGTTTGCGAGCAAGGTTATTGTTTAAAGTTTTGTGATTGTTTTTTTTTTTTTAATATTTTCTTAGTTGAAATTTAAGTTGAAATTTAAAAAAATTAAAAACAAATTTATATTTATATGTATCCGTAATAATAATTAATTGGGAAATCTATAAACTGGATACATGGTGTTGCGCGGCACGAGTTAAGTTCATAGTTACAGTTATAGTATCTAGGCATTTACTAACTATGAGCCTTTACTAAAATAATAAACATAACTATAACAGATACAATACTTTCGGTTTTAAATATATCTGAATGAAGTGAATCTAAAGGTCATGGATCAGCAAGTGAAGAAAACAAGAAGTAAAGACATATGTTCCAAGCTGATGACGTCCCAATTTCATTATTCGAAATTATTGTCAAATATTTTTATAAAAAAAATTTCATAAAAATTCTCACTAACCTGATTTTGAACTGTAATTGTTAATAGATGTCTTTGCAATTCAACAATATTGGTTTCTAATAATATGGCAGCTATTTTCTTGGAATCGGCCACCCGCACTTTATTACTTCGATTTGGTGAACTAACCAAACCATCCAATCGACCTAAATTAAATTCATTTTTAAGTTGTTTTGCATCAACAAATGCATCTACTTTATCCATTTGTTGTTGTGATGATTTTACAATGACTGGTGTGAATATAGTTGTTGATGATGATGTTGTTGTTGTTGTTGATGTTAAACGATTTCCAAATGTGTTATTATGAGGTGTGATGGTATCTGATGTTGATAATTTGCGTGCAATCAAAGGCACACGAAGGCGAGGTTTCGTTAATTCTGGTGAACTAATAATCATATTTTTTTATTTATATTAATAATTAGTTTATATTTTCCAAAAAAAAAAAATAAATAAAAACTAATAAATGAATATTAATATTTTTGTAGTAAATAAAATGTACTACAAAAATATTTTGAAAGAAATTTTATAACAAACCTAGGCGGACTATTATCAACATGCTGATTCATCAAATCATGTAATCTAGAATTGAGTTCCAGTTTTTGACTAAGTGCTGCTCGTAATTGGTCTTCTAAATCACGTTTGACTAAATGTAATGCTTTCACTTCATCTTGCATTTTATTTGTTTTTATTCGACCGGTTATTGTTTCAGCTTCCATTTCAGCTAATTTATCTAACAGCCGGTCACGTTCTTTTCGTAATAATTGAACATCTCCTTTATTTAATCTATTTAATTGTAGCTGAAACATTTCTGGTATACTGCTATTATCTCTACATTTTTCACGTTCTATATGCTGCAAATGCTCAACTTCATCTCGAAGCTGTGTACTTTTTCTATGTATCACATCTAATAGGTTCCATAGTTCATCTTCGGCTTCAATCGGTGTACGATGAGCTGGATTTGTAACTACACTAGGTCCTGGTGGGACAGCACCATTTGTCGATGACGCACTGTGTGTCTCTTTTGATGAACTAGTCTCTGTTGAGAATCCAGAGTCTTGAACAACACTACCATTATTACCTTCACCACTCTTTGGTTCTTTTTTACCACTATGAGAATTACTTCTACTTCGTATTAATGAAGATGAAGATATATCGGCATTTTCTTTTTGTGTTAATTTACGCCGTACACGTATTCCTGGTTCCCATTCACGTCTATTTTATAAATAACCATAGAAAATGATTTGTTTGTTATATTCGAAAAAAATGAAGATAAATGAAAATTAAAACAAAATAATATTTACCTTGATGCCAATGACGATGATGGTACACCTGTGATTGTGCTTGATGCTGAAATTGATGCCATTTTATTTTTGAGATCCGGAAATGTTTCGATGACCAAATCTCGAAACTCCAACAAAGCACCAACTTCATTCTGTAGCTCCTATTAATAACAATAAATGAGTAAATTGTGTGGTTAATATTTAGTGCCTTTTTTTGAAATATTCACAAATTTAAAATATCAATAAAATGCATGCAAACAATATTACATTATTTAAAGTCGAATTTTTTGAACATTTAGCAAAGTAAGTTGTGGTAATTTTGGGATTCCGTAATACCATTTTGAACATATTCCAAAAACTTACAATTAAAAATAATTTAAGAGCCAAAAATATTTCTTCATATAAAATCACTTGATTCATGTATCATATGATTTGGAATTAGCTACTTTTCTCAATTTTTATAATTATTCATGAGAATATTGAACCTGTCTACAAAAAAAAAAATCACCCAATCGATTTATTTATTTAACCGAAAACACTCAATTTAAACAAAAAAAAAACGCACACACATCATCCAACACAATGCACAGCAACAATGAATAAGAAAAAAAAATCCACTCATTTATTAGCAGCATAAGTTCTCGACTAATTAATAAATTACATTTTATAGTCAATATTTACCTTGAATTATTAAATGGAAAGTTTGCGATTATAAGTTAAACCATGCATACAATTTTTAAGGTTATCAAAAATTAAAATCACTATAATTTTTTTTTATAAAATATCAATATTATATTTTTTGTATAGAATATTATTAAATTGTGTGTATGAAGTTACATTGAACATTACATTTATCTACTGCCAATAATACCGTTCAAAAAACAAAAAAAAATGTTTTCTTCTTTTTTCTAACTTTTATTGTTGCTGCAAGTGGTTGGTAATAAAAAGCATGTATTGACAGAATTTATAAAACAAAACAAAAAACAAAAAAAAAACAAAATTATTAATATCTATTCAATTCTATTACATAACAATAATTTGAATGAATTTTGCTTTCAATTATCGAAAAAAAAAAAATTAAAAATCAAAACGCACTTTAATTTTTTATAAATAAAAACTTTATAAGAAAGTAAACATTTATTTTGTGCTTTTTTTTATATTAAGCAATTCATTTTGCTGTGCATTTATTATTTTTTTATTTTTATGTTTTTTTTATATTTTTAAACAGTTAGAGATTGAGTTCATTAGTGTATTGATCTCATGCGATCAAGATCAAGGGGAGTCTCATAACAATATAAATATAACTCTATATATCGATAGAAAAATATAATAATCATAAGCTATATAATCCATATTAAGTATCAATCTTTTAACAGCAGTTAGATTTTATACACCATCCACATTTATGGTTTAATCATATATACCTGGGCAACAGTTAATAGCTATTATAAAATTGCGATGATGTAATAAATATATATATAAAACACTGGTATTCATTAAGTATATAGATTTTCTTTTCTTGAACATTTTGATTTGCAAAACTTATAATCAAAATGTGTACTTATTTGGTCGCGGTATATATTTAATGTATAAAGAAAAAAAAAATTAATACTTTCATTTTGAATTTAAATAATAGTTTTTATTATTATGATATACATTTCGACTACTTAAAATGTTATTAATGGTTATGACATGCATCTGGACTTGTAAATAATATAAACCTGATTTCGGGTAAAATTAAAATGCAGAAAGAGCGAAAGAGATGGAATTCGGAAAGAAAATAGTATGTTTCATCAAGAAATTATGCATGGTTATTAATCACAAAATATATAAGTACTACTCATTAAGTAGCACACATTTAAACTGATTTAAAAAAAAAAAAACAAAAACGATTATATCTAAACATTTCAAATATTCTGTAATCTTTACCTGTAACGATTTTGTTTGATCAGTCACGTGATGATGATAAGCTCCTGGTGGTGATCTTAATGGCATACACTCCATACCGGGTCTTGATCCCAATGTGCACAATTCACTCTGCAATGTAGAGAAGAAAAAAAACAAAGTTATAAATAAAACATTTTTATTTTCGATAACTGATAACTTAAATTGGAGTTTAAAAGAAAAAAAAGTAATAAGATAAATATAATGCTCGATGAAAAATTAAATGTTATACATAATTGCAATTGTTTACATTAAAATTTTAAGTATTTATGATTATATATTCATTTGTATATTAAACAAAATCTAGTTAGTCTGGTATTTGTCATCATAATTGAAAAACAGTTGAATTATTTATTTATTTTACTGGGATATGCACAATTGCAATATAATTTAACGTTTAAGTCTAAGAAAAAACGCAATCATCATTGACTTGTTTGCATAGACCCACCGGAAAATAAATAGATTAATTATTATAAATACTGATTTTCGGTATTTCGATTCAAGTCATGAACGTATTTTTAGAATTCTGAACATACATAATGTGCAGGCGAGAGTAATTTTATCTATAGAAGGTGCGATTAAACAAACTTTATTTATTTCAATTTTTATTTACAAAAAAAAAAAAAAATATCTTTATATATATTCGATATACCACAAATGAAATGCGATTAAAAGTTCGTTGACTTTAAAAAAGTTTCCTATAAAACATTTCAAATCATATGAGTACAAGATGATTCATTTTTATAAACAATACAAGTCAATTCTATAAAATAAACTAATATTAAAAATAGTGTATTTGTTTTTTTTTTTTAATTTCTGTTCTGCTTGTTTCATTTTGTTCTTATTCTCGCCAGTTAAATAATTAGAACTAACAGTTTGTAAAATGTATATTTATTGAAAATGTAAATTCTAATGATTATGATTCATCTTGTAATAAATTGTATAACCTCAGGCTTGTTTCAATAATTTGGTAGACATTAGGCAGGTACACAAATTTGATCGCTTTACCAATTTGGTTTTTTAGAACGCAATATCATGCAAATAAAGAAAGAAAAAAAAACATTGACTACATAAAATCTGTTAAAATAAAATGTAGGTAATTCGTAACAAATTGAAATAAAATAATAATATGAATATCATTTTTTTTTTAATATTACTCTTATTAGTTAGTGTGTGTTATTTATTTATTTTGTGTTGCTCTCTAGCCGTTTTTTTTTTTTTTACAAAAATATTATTAACAAAAATAAAGTATTGGATAAAATACATGCACATGTAAAGTGAAATTTTAACTAAATTATAAATATATATACTTATTACTTATGCTATGTTTCTAAATTTTCCATTTCAGAAAATTTATTATTGGTATTATATTTTATGCTCAGAATGGTAGAAATTAGGTGAGAGAAAAAAAAATGAAACGATTATATTTTTACAAATGATATTTGAACTTTATTATCGGTTATGTAAAGAAAAGATATTAAAAAACAATTGATTTTTAAATCGATTACATGCAATAAAGTTTTTTGTGTTTTGTTTGTTTGCTTTTTTTTTTTTTTCATTTATTTTAATATTGATATGGTTGGTAATTAATGGGTTAAATTATATAATTATATCAAAATATGATTTAAAAAAAAGAGAAGTAAACCGGAAATGCATTTAGAATAAAAAAAAAATTGTTTTCCTTTTTTATGACAACAATTATTTATTTTACAAGAATTGTAAAAATATTGATTAGATATAATATCTATGATGGAATGTCTTTTAGTTCAGTTAGCCATAAATGCAATTGAAACCATCATTTATATCTAGAAATCAACAATTAAATATTATATTCAACTTCCTGCATTAAAGTAAGGTGAAAAATGTACATATATGTAGAAATATTTTTCAAAAAAAATAAAACTAATAATAATAATAATATTATTATTATTATTATTATTATTATTTACATCCGACTGGATGTAGGTATGTCTAATTTTATAGTTAATAAAAAACTTGCATTATAGTGGAAAAAAAAATCATAACAAAACCATAACCGAATCATTGTTGTCAAACTATAATTGTTTCAATACACAGTTAAAACTTAAAATCAAACCATAGTATATTTGATAATACATAGCTGTTTATTATTATTTATTTTTTTCATCTTTTTTTTTTATTATTATGGTTTGTGAATATAGTTTAAAATTGTCCAAAAATACGATCAGTTTTTAAGTATAACTTTTTTGATACTAAAGATAATAAAATAACGTTAAATTTTTCATTTAGATATTACATATTTAAATAAATGTGAAAAAAAAATATAGATCCGGTACCAAATAGAATTACTGTGTGATAAGCGTAAAAATTCTTGCCGGATCAATAATCATGTAGAATAGTTGATAACCACAGAATTTAAGTTAGAAATTAATAAATGCGGTTGCACATTTATATATACGATGGGTAAGCGATTTGCCAAGTAAAGTATCATATATGAAGCAAATGCGACAAGATGAACAACGCATAAAAATTATAAGTAAATTGTCCGACTAGTTTTCGAAGTATTAATCTAATAAGGAAAAGTTAACGTTAAATATTCAGTGGAGCACTGAATCCAAATTCTAACTTTATGAGTCTGTAAATAAGTCGACCTCACGAGAAAAAATATCTATGGTCACTCACGCATCGTGTGATGTTTTGCGAATCTAACTTAAAAAGTGAGTGAACAAACAGAGAAAACCACGAATGATCTTTGACATTTCATAATCGTTTTCAATTTAGCTCACAACTGTCTCGGTGAAGAACTTCCCCTGTAAAACCATTTCATACTTGATTTTAGCATACACACACATACACACACATAAACACCGTTTCGTGTAATCACTTATAAACAATAAATAATTATTTATTTTTTCAACTCATATTTCCTTAAAATGAATGAAAATATTACTTGTTTTTTGATGCTATTTCAAAAAACAAATTCACACCAATCGAGACTTAACGTGTATTTAATAAAAAAAAAAAAATATATATATATATAATATAGTCGGTAAATCACTCACAAATAAGTCTAGAAAAAAACAAACGATGTAATTTGGAATACAAAAAAAATATATATATTTTCGATAGCGACCAACCCCACCGGAGATGTCCGGTGCTTATATGGCCAGTCCGCACCTGTAATGATTTCGAAAATGGTCGAAAACTCTTCAGAAATGGATACATTCATCGTTTGTAGAAATTTTAACTTGCCGCACTTATTACCTATAAATGTTTTTCGTTTGTGACTCAGAACTTCAAAGATATACTTAATTACGAACACAAAGTAAACATTTTAATATATACCTAATCCGTTTAATTACGAAATGTAAACTATTGCTGTGATGTAATAAGTAATTCCTTTTCCCGCTACAAAGAAAGTAAAATAATAAAAATGTATGTGTATTGTATAAAAATTAAATAGAAAACCGATAAATTTGTTTTTACTCAAATGGAATTGTAGCTATTAGCTGTACCAATAGCAAATATAAAACCGATCAAATATTTTAATTTTCTACAATTAATACGGAGACGAGAACACCAATAAATACTAATATCTGGTGATGCATTTCCAAAATTTGTACACTAACTCATAAAAACAATGATGTTTATATTATATTTTATTCATTGAAAGTAGAACCCACTATATGTATTTGTGTATTAAACATTATACACATAATCAAAATACAACTAACTAACTTAGAAAGCCAAATCACGCTTAAGAAAAATATTTTTATTCTTTTTATTTTTCTTGTAAAATTAGAAATAAAACATTAAATTGTAATAAAAAAGCAAAAAAACTGCTCAAATTATTTTGGTAGCGAAAAAGGTGTTCGATTCAAAAAATTATTATGACTTAATGGAATTTGGTATTATGAGTATTTAATTGAAACAATATATTTTTTCGGGTTTTTCGATGATTCGCTTTTTTTCATTTTCTTGAAATATTATTAACAGATAATTACAATAACTACCGAAAAACTGGTTTCATTTTAATTTTGAGCGCTTAAATTACCATTTTAAAAATCGATCTGTTTTGTTTTTACGCGTATTCTTTTTAAACATTATGCACTTGAATACCAGAAAATCGCTTTTGCTTTTTTGTTATTGTTTAAGACGTAAAGTAGTTATAGTATTAATAAGTTGGTTAAAAGTAAAAAAAATTGTATGCCATGATGTTCTTATTAAAAAAAATAAAATAATGATAATAATAATATAAATACATATAGTAATAAACTTTTAAGTATGGGCAATCTTCGTGAAGGACACTCAAAACAAAGTAATTATGTATTTATTTTTCCATTTTTATTTGAAAAAAATTGTATTTACTTTGTGTTGTCAGAACATGATGTCGTAAAGAGTTTTAAATTAAACTTATTTAAGTAAATTGTGAATTAGATGTTTATGTTCCTTTGTTATAATCGTATGCAGAGTAGTTACACTTCGAAAATAAACTGAAATAAAAATGAAGTCGTACTTCTGCTTTTTTTTTTTTTAACGGAAATATTTAATTCAGAACATTAATCGGACACCTGTCACCTGTCAGAATATTACACAGAATATTTCGTACGCTTAAGCTGAACTTTTCTTTTTATGTATATTTAATATCCACCAAAGGTTTAAAAAAAAACATGAAATT
Organism: Catotricha subobsoleta; assembly: GCA_011634745.2. NCBI lineage: Eukaryota > Metazoa > Arthropoda > Insecta > Diptera > Cecidomyiidae > Catotricha > Catotricha subobsoleta. The sequence continues at coordinate 68,445 of JAABKK020020917.1, read as the reverse complement.
AAAATTCTAATAACTAAAAAATTAATGAACCGATTCAAAATGTTGATCGCAGATAGAAAATGTTATTAAATATTTAATAGCACATTGGCGATTAAATTTAATATTTGTTCAATGTTTTCTATCAATAGGGGTGTTCTTAAACGCACCTTTTTTCGGATCAAAGATTAATAATCTTATTCCCTTCAACTTTTCAAATTCCTTTAAATTATGCATTCAATGGTAGGTGAACCATTTTATTTCACTTTTTTTTATTATAATTCTTGAGTTAATGAACAATTTTCAAATAGAATTACTTAGTTTTCCAAAACTAAAATTTAATCACTTTGACACTTGTCACAAGTCCAGTATCAGAAATTTATTTAACAACATTTTTTTTTTTTATTTGTGTACACGCAACCAAAGTCTGAGTACCTCAAAAGATTTAATTATATTTTTGCTTGGCGGGCGGAACAAAATAATGTACCTATGTGTGTTTTGTGCACGTTATATTTTTTTGACACCTTCCACCTTCAAATTTTGTAATTCACTTTTATTTTCATGTACTTTATAATTCATTATAACAACAATCGAACTGTTTACAAATGTTAAGACATGAGAACTATGCTATTTTTATTTTTATTTTTTATTTTTTTATATTAATTTTATTTTATTTTTTAAATAGTGTACATACTTTTGTATTATTTTATCGTCACGGAATTTAGTTGTAAATGATTGTATTTTTATGATTACAAATTTCCGGACCGACAAAAAAAAAATTCTGCTATTTTTTTTTCTTTAATACCTGTTGCTTAATCAAAACAGTATGATGTCATAAATTACAAAATAATAATATAATTATTCAATAATAATTCTAGAATAGTCGTGCCCGTGTAGCCACCTGGTAAATTGATTTATTGAATAATACGAAAATGATAGCCAGAATGTCGACCTCTGGTATGGAGAGAGGAAAAGGAGTGACATGTAATTTTGGTTGACACGCTAAGACAATAACCATATTTTATTTAAACTTATAAGTTTACTCGTTTTTAAGTCAGTCAAATTTTACAATTACCAAATAATATAAATCGCCTGATCTTTAATTTAGAATGACTTCATTTCCTACCATTCATAACATTTTCTATCTATAGAATATCATTCACATGCCTTCGTATATATATTATTCTAATCAGTGAAATTGATTTATTAAATTTTATCGAAATTCATTCTCAATAAAAATTATGCTCATGGTGTTTCCGAGTTTTGATGTATCCGTGAGACAAGATTTTAAATGTCATATTTTAAATTTACTGTTGGCACATTAAATTTTAATTTTAATATGTCTCTGCTGAACGTAAGAACTTTTAAAACTATATGACAAAAGCCGCAAATAATTGAAAAATTCAAAAACTTAATATTTAAACAAACTTTGCACTTATCTTAAATAAGTTTTTAAGATGTTTGACAATTGTTTTATTTGAAATCATTAAAACTTCATGAGAAAATATAATAATCAGAATATATTCACATTAGGCTGACACCAGTAAACAAAACAACAATAACAAGCACATATATGTCATTTATTAATTTTAAAACAAGCGTTCGTCAACAAATAATACATGTACACAAATTTTGAAATCGTGTTTATGAATTGCATGGTGCGCTTTTCGCTAAATCGCACATCATTTATTTTTGCCAAATATGAAAATTTACATAAGCTATATAATTTTATAATAATTTTTAGTTTTCATCTTGATTTAATAATTGCAAATAAATAATTTGAAATAAAATATATAGCCACGCAAAACTAATAAAATAGTGCATCGAACAAACTTTCAAGTTAACATTTCTTATTAATTCCCTATAAAAGCTGAACAAAAATAGGTATTTGTTATTTGATGGTATAACTTAGTGACATCTCTGCCTCTCTATTACATTAATATTAAATGTTTAAACATGAATACATCGAATAGGAATAGATAGCCAATAAAAAAATGTTCTTCTTTTGCATAGTTTTAACATTAAATTACCTATGACACAAAACGATTTATTAGTTTTTATAACTCGGTTCATATTCACAAACAAAATGTGTACTCATCACGCGATTATGCGGTAAAAACCATGAATAATCAATAAAATTCGCTAATTTTTTTCTCTCTTTTTTTTTCATTTCAAATTGTAATTTACCAATTACAAAGTATTTAATAAAAAAAAAATAGAAGAAAAATGCCAGTAATGCTAAAAAACAATAATAAAAAAAAAAATTAGAAGTGTAAACTAAGACTAAATCAAGGTATTTCTATTTCATAGCACCTGTTTCAGATTTTGAATTTAGGTCGACATTTTATGCATTTTAAGAATTAAAATACAATTAAATTTATTTGAATGTAAAGAATACTTTTTTTTTTTTATATACATAAGACCAAAAAAAATAATCAGTAAGTGAAATAGATTCTTTATTTTTATCTTCTTTTTTTTGCACATTGTTTTTGTTTATTCGCCTAGTTTTTGAATTCCAAATATTTTAAATTTTACATTTTAATTTTAAATAAATAAAAATACAAGAAAATACATTTCTGAAAATCATTTAAACCAATAATACTTAAAAAACTTTAAATATTTTGTTGATGTTTACAGAAATATCAATGAAGAAATTAATAGATTCGATATTTCTGGAAATTATATAAATAAAACCATAACACCTTTTAAATAATAAACAAAAACAATTAAGGGTGAACGTTGAATCACAATAAATTATTCATTAATGACTGATAATGGTGCTGAGTCAGTTCTCATTAGACTTATCATATTTAAAAAAAAAAAAAAAAATTATACTTTCACCACTCACCAGATAGACAGACAGATCCACAGTTAATTTTAGTTTTCCCTTTACATATGCTGCGTATCTAATTTACAGAAATAAATAAATAACCTCATTACCTTCCTATTACATCGTTATGTAAGACCCATTTAATGTTGATATTTATTTATGCGATATTATTGTGTAAGCCATCAGCTTTATATTCAATCAATAAATCATTAAATAATTAAATGATGTTGAACAATGTTCATTATTATTAAATATTATATTGCAAATATTACTTTTTCTTTTGATAGCTTGCATGTTTAAATAAATGATGCGACATGGGGCATGAAACTTGCCAGATAATATCGGTGTGGTACAAAAAATTTCACATATATTAAATTATATTTCATTGAAAGGAAAATAAATACGAACAACTATACCAGAGGATGCGCCAAAATCCATGGGACTTGCTTCTATTACATCAAAAACATCACCCCATTCCAACCCCATTGCAGCACATCATCGCTGCTATAATTTTCAACTTTTTTTTTTATTGTAAAATCTTCATTTTATTTTACACTCATAAATTTTGTGTACACCTAACAGAGTTTTTTAATAACTTTTTAAGAGTAAGCCCCTCATTAGCCACTAAAAATTCACTGTCTCTATACCACACACCCAAAATATTCAATACTCATACAGCACACAAACACTGAGACTCGACGATTTAATAATAATTGCGAATTTTTAAGTAAAAAGAAGAGAAAAAATTATTCCACATACGAATTTAATAAATGTTCACTGTGTGCACAAAGACTAATACTTCTGAATTAAATCATAGTTTAACCTTAATTACAACATGTACTGTACGTACAAACATTTTAGTTGGTAATTGCTATTAAAATGGTTTTTGATGATTTTTGCAATCATTTGATGTACAATTATTACCTATATTTCATCAAATCAAATTTAAATTTTGCGATTAGACAGGTACTTTTAAACTTCTATTGCGCTGTGAAAATAATTTTAGATTTTGGCTTAGAAAATTAATAAGAAAAAAGAAATAGAAGCCAAATTGTTATTTAGGTCGAATGGTAATTAATACTGGAAAAAAATTAATATTTTGTGCCAGTAATCGAAAATTTAAAAAAAAACAACAACAACAACAACAACAAATTCATAATAAAAACTAAATGTCATGTTTGTATTATTTTTAAGTTATATCTCGTTAACTAATGAATCGATAATTGTAATAGATGCACGTAAACACATTTGGTACAAAACTAGATTTACAATCTATCTATTAGTTTCTATACAGCAAATAATAACTACATTTTCGAAATGTCTGAATTTTACTCTAATAAAATTTTAGATAAGTAACATTTTTTTACCTTTCAAAAACTTATTCCATATTCCAAACGACCTTCTTTAAGGCCTTAACAATTTTAAAATTAAAATCATATGATTGCAGAATAACAAAAAATAATTGAAAAAGATAAAGTTATATTGTTTAAGGTTTTCTGTTTTCATTATCAAGTGAAATAATTTTTATTTTAACCTATTTCTGTCTCGCAATTTTTCTTATTGAAATTGAAATTGAAATGAAATCAATATTTTAATAAATAAGAAAATTATATCTAGGTCTTCACATTTCTTCACCCCCAATAAATAAATATATGCTAAAGAAATAAAAAATACCTGGACAAACACGATTATTCGGTGTTCATTGAAAATAGTGCATACGAATAAAAAAAAATATGAATATTATATAGTATAGACGAATCAATATTTTCTATAGAATGCCGTGCTATCGTAATATACACATAAATATAGAAAACCATCCATAAACAAACAAGTAACAAAAACATATACACGCGAAAAAAAAAATCATAAAACCATTTAAAATGTCAGTCACCAATAGAATTATTCCGCACGCTATTTTTATTTTTTATTCGTTTTGAATATTTCAATTTTCCTGCACAAGGATTTTCGTAAAAAAAAAAATTTCGACACTGGTTATGTTAAATTTTGGTGATTGGAACAGCTCGGTACAAATTATTGATTACTTGCATGTAATATTTCATGTATCTTGTTTTTTTTTCATTATATTCATAATGTTTTATTTGAAAACAGTTGCTAAACCTTAGCCTTATATAATTGCTTCCACTAAACTTTTATGTCCATTCTATTTTTTTTCCAAACTTCAAATTCATGCCAATTTCAATATGTTCTGTGTTTCATTATTTAATTGCAGTAAAAAAAAACTATCTGAACTTACAATTCATAGAAATGATGAAATGGCTTATTATGAATATATATACCATGATATATATATTTTTTAGTAAACTTGAATTGGATCTAGGTAATCTTTTCAAATAAAATCTCTTATTAATCCATAACTAGTAATTATTATTTTTATTAAAGAGAAATAGGAAAAATTAATGAAATCTAAGAAGACATAGAAACAATATTCAATTCTAATAATAGAAAAATGGAATAGAAATTGCTCTCGACATACTTCAAAAACAAAGAGCTCATAAAAATTTGCAATCAACGAAATAGTTTATATTATGTATTTTATGAATAGAATAGCCTAAATTTATTGAAAAAAAAAAAATTATTTAACATTAAAAAAACGACATCAAATAAAACTTTTAATTGTTTTATGCATATTTTTTAATAATTTACCAAATACTGGAAAATTTACTAATAAATAAACCAAAAAAATAAATGTAACGAATAAAAATTTTGCAAAATTATTTTACGCACTTTTGAAATTAATTGTAAACCTGCATAACTAGAATTTTGAGATATAATTAAATAATAAAACTGGAAAATTGTATGCAATATCGTATTTTTGTTATATTTACGTTAAAATTAAATGTTCGTGTTGAATGTTGATTATTAATAATAATAAAACCAAAAAAAAAAATAAAAATATGTAATAATTTTTTTTTAAAGCAAATTATTGAAGCATCTAGCCGATTACCGAAGTGCTATTTATATTTTCACTTTCATTTAAATATATAATTTGCCAACATTTATGCATATATTATATATTATATATTTATATCTAACAAGCCTTCAATTGGCTGATATTTATAGATAATTACATTATTACTAAATTTTATTATAAATAATTTATAACAAATTACATGAATTCATATATTCAATATTCATAATAAGTAAATAATATAAGAGTTTATGGTGATGGACATACTCTCTGTATATAACCTAACCAGAGACTCCTTTGAATTGTATGTTAAAATATGTTTGGAATTTCATTGTTTATAGGTATATATATTCATTATGTATTGTTGGTACATCAATATCCTATTCTAAATTCTTTTATAAATTTCCAAATGAAACATTTTTATGGAATGAAAGAATCCGTTTTATATATTCGTATTCGCTTCAATCGAAATTTTGTGATGCCTTGCGTTGGTTAAAAGTTTAATAAAAAAAAATAAAATGTGAGAATGCCAAATACATGAAAATGTACAGAAATTCTAACTAAAGCAAATACAATAAGGATATTTCTTTTCATATTGTAGAATAGAGTATTTTATTTCAATAAACGACACATTCCATGTAATGTACGAATCGCGTTTCATTTGAAATTTCATATATGTAATTCTACACATCAAAATTGAAGTGTAGCGTTACAATCATGCGCACACTTTTGTTTTCTGGGGTGGCCTAATTTGAAAAAGCTAAATAGCTAATATTTTCTATAAATAAATTAAAAAAATCGCCATGATCTTTTTTTTAAAAAAAAAAACAGATACAAAAACGAAATAAACCTCAAACAATCGTGCTAACATTTTTGAAAATTGTTTGGAAACTTAAAAATGATATTATTTTCCCGAAAGTCGAGTTAGAGAAATTTTATTTTTTCAAAACCTCAGAGGCGGGGTATAATTCTGTTCAAAGACATAAAAAAAGATACTATTTTAGACAAAATCGACAGAAGATAATTATATTTTCCATTTTCATTGGCGGGGGGGGGATAATATGCACCCACACACTCGGCTTACCCGCTTGCGTATGTATGGCTATAATCAACACAACCTTTAACACTCTGCAATGAAATGAAATAAAATTAATACCCATAATATAATTTCCAGTATAATTATAAATCATACTCGATGCGATTATAAAGAATATACTTGTTCGCAAGGATTTATAGTCAAAAATTTTGATAATTAAGAACTATTAAACATATTACAAATCGTATGCCTTTATTGTAAATACGTAAAAAATATTATACCCAGGCATTGAGTAATGTGTGTTGTAACTTAAATATATGTAGATAGATATCAGAATTTAACTTGAAATGTTTCTCACCGGCAATAAAGTGTTCCATTTTATTTTACATTTACTTTTCTGCAAATAAAATATTGTAATTGAATAAAAATAGATGAAAGTGCACCAAAATGGAAATCCTATTGATATAGACCCAGTTCCATGCGTTTAAATAGAAGATAATATTCATAATATTTTGTACAAAGAAATGAAATGTATCGAGTTGTTTTCCTATCGCAAAATATTATGTGAAAATAGATATCTTTATGCGTGGAATAGGGATTTAAGAAAGCGATTAGCAAATAAATGACATGAAGCTGTTAATTTTCCTTACATTATTATTTTATACACACACAAAGACAAAATATTACCTCTAAGTAAAGAGTTATCGCTTCATTCTGAATGATTGGATCAATGGCGGAACAAAAACAAACAAACAAACAAACAAACAAACAAGCGAAAACAAAATATTTTTATTTTAAAACAATAAAAATGACTTGTTTATTGAACAAAATGTCTTTATTGTTAACAATAAAATCTTGTTAAATAAAGTAGGTACCATAATATTGAATCATTTTAATCAGATTAATTGAATAAAATGTAGTAAAGAGTTGTGTATCAATTTCCCAGCAATAAAATTCAACAATACAATGCGATTATATAAATTTATAAATATTTAAAGTATTTTTTTATCATTTTACATTCGAGATACTGCAAATATTCATTTGCTGATATATGATTTTTTTTTCTTCTTTGGTGCATGCAGAATAAGAAAAAAAGTAAAAAAACTCAATATAGGCACACATAAATTTTCTGACCAAATATATAGAAATAAATATAAATATTTTATTGATCTGTTTTTTTTTTTTTTTTACATAACGCAGGTAAAATTATAAATTAACTTTCATTATTATCGCAGAAAAATCTTATATTCGCGATATATTTGCAAAATTAAAATTATGTATTTCAAAACTGGTTTGCAATTCGAATAACCAAATTTAGTACCAATACTTCGCAACTTTAATACAAAAATAACTTTATAGATATAAATAAACACAGTGAAATACAAGATGTGTGCCTTGACCTTCGTAATAAACTAATTGTAATAAAGTAGACCATTAAAAAAATAATATATATATATTTATATATAAATAAATAAGCAAACAAAAAAAAAAAAAAAATAATAATAATAATAAGAATAATGGTATATATTTTATTTGCATAACAGCGTAAGGTTATATTATTATATATATTTATGTACTTAATTTTAAATCGTTATACACAGTTTGCATTTACGATAAAATGATTAGATGTTCAACTACTTAATGTTAATAATTTCTGTTTATATTATTAATTGCAAAAATTTTATTATGTTTATTCAACATAAATACAATGAAATCAATAGAATTTAATGTTCACTGATTAAAGATTAAATGTTGTTTACTTTTTTTTCTTTTTAATTTAATTGCAGTTTTTTCTGATATTCAAATGCAAATAATTCAAAAGTTCTGATGCATTTTTTTTCACCATATATTTTTTTGTAAAGCAAAAATAACTGCGGGCAATTATATATATATTATTTCTTTGTGTTAAGTCGATACATCTGTCTGCATAATATTCGCATAAGTAATAATGTATTTAAAAAAATAATAATAATAATAATAAAAATATAATAAATAAACTATTTATGAATCTTGGATATTGTCGATTATAAGCTAAATATAATATTCTTGGTTGTTGCCTGTGTGTATGTATTAAAGGTAGGCCATACATAATTTGCTTATACATTTTTCTGCGATCTACATATTAAACAAACCTCTTTTCTGTTTTGTAAACCGACCATATTAAACAGTGTGCGACTGACTGTGCGTACATAAAAATATAAAATAATTTATATTATTAAATAACATAATATAATATAAATAAAAGAATAAAAAAAAAAATAAGAAAAATATCTATCAATAAGAATGAGAACCGAGAGACTATATCTTCCTCAACAAGTTTAGTTTTAGTTTCAGTTTTTTAATTTTTTTTTTTTTTTTGTATGTTTTATGTCGAAAAACCCACAACCACAACAACAGAATAATGTTAACATTTATAAAATAAATATTAATGTGTACATGAACAAATGAACACCGATTTACTATATTTTTCGTACATAGTATGTAGTGTAGTATATGTGTAATGTGTATACATAATTACAATATATATGATGAGTAAAGTAGGTAGGTTGTGGCTGTTTGGTGTATTTTCAGATTTTTTTTTTCGTATTATAAATATAAATGTATTTGAACATATGATTTTATGATTTGGGTTATGTGACCTCAATTGAACCGAATAGCATTTCAGTTTTATGTAATAACATAAAGAAAAGAAAAAAATAAGAACATTATTAATACAAATATTTTTATTAGTTTTGTTTAAACAATAATCGTAACCATAATTTATTTAAAAACAATTCTGATGTAGTTCCGAAAATATTCGAATGTATAAAGATTTACAGAGTATTGAATATTATCTAAACGACACGTCATAAATGACTGATGTTATACCCGAACCCGATTAGGATTTCGATTTTTGGCTTTTCAGTATAATTTTTATTGATAAAATTAATGATAACGACATATATGGTTTTTTTTTTATATGATTTAGAGATAAAACTATATAATTAGTTTTTATTATAATACCGGAAGTGGATTAATATTACGATATTGTTACGTTCGCGAAGATGCTTAAATGTGTTCAGATTTTATTAATATGGATAAACTGTGTATAATAAATAAATACTACGATGTATTTTTTTTTAATTTATATTATATTTAATTTAAATGCATGGTCAAGATTAAAAGCTTTATGTAATAAATGAATTTGTTATTGGTCCGAAGTAAAATGGATTATAAGACAAAACCACAAAAAAAAAACGCTAGTTAGAAATTTATTCATAATTTTTAATTGGATAGTTTTGTGTTACAAATGGTTAATGGTTAATGGTAAAATAAATAATTTTGTAAATTCTTTTGGACCATAAAATATAAACTTTGACCTTAAAATTGGAGAGTTAAATATTTTTGAAAAAGAGGTCAAATGTAATAACTGTATCGTTAATATTAATTAGCATATAATAAAAAAGTTATGTACAAAAAAACAAAAACAAACAAACCAACAAAAACAAAAAAAAACATGAAAAATTGAAGGACTTTAATATTGTTAGTTAGGTACTCCAGGCAAGTAGGTATTCAAATCTTTTCTATTGTTTGGATTAATGTTAATTTCATTTTCTTGCATTACTTTATTTATTATTATTTTTTTTTTCTTTTGCTAAACAAGAAATTACCAATAAAAGACAATTGAAGAGTACATTGAAATAAATTATAATGTTGAAAAAGTGATAATTTCTTGGAACATTTTTTTTCACAAAACATTCTAAAAAAAAATCCTTTAATGGTGAAAATTGGTGAATATTTGATTGGATTTTACAACTTAGCTTGCATCATGCATAATTAAACAAGTTAGTACTTAAATATGATTGAAATTAGTGCTCATTGGTAATTTTTGTAGGCGCAAATTTGACCAAAAAAAAAAAACGAAACCTGTTTATTTTAAATAATGAAATTATGAAAAAAAGGAACAAAAAAGAGTATGATAAAAAAAAAATGTTAATTTCACTTAACTAATTTCTGTGTTACAAATGAAATTAATGACTTTTGAAATTACAAGTAAGAATAATAAAATATCATTAAAATGTGTGTCGTTTGCTCAAGGGCACCTAACTACCATTTCATTTCATTTCAAATCAAGTCAAAGAAGAAAGGAAAAAACGATTGCATTGTTAAAAGTCAACAGTTAAAACAAACGCACATAAAATAGATTTGTTTTTTTTGTTTTTTTTTTTGCAAATTATATTGTTGTTTAACGATTTATTTAGTTTTTATTCAATAACAAAGTAATAACAATACGAATTAAATTTACTACAATTCGTTTTTTTTTTCTATGAACATTGAAGTTATTTGCACTTAATAGACAGATGTTTAATTACGATTTTTAAGCATTTGTTCCTAATATTTTCTTATCCTAAATTGGGTTAAATGCTTATAAATGTGTTTTACGCACAAACAGAAACCGAAAAAAAAAAAAGTGAAAAACTGTTAAAAAGACATTATTGGCAATAGTAAGTAATAAGAGAATGTAAGTTTAGTTCGTTCACAAAAATTTGATTTGATTACAGTGTATTAGTGTACAATCTGTTTTTTTTTTATATTGTTTTAATCTCGCTTAATACAACAATGCAAGCTGTTCAAACCTGGTTTTCCTATAATTTTATATTACTTTCTTCTGTATTTAATGAAATTTTCGACTAACTAATTTATAATATCTATATAATTTTAAGTTCCCATTTTAAAAATAGTTTTTTTTTGCAGTTTCAGGCAAAAGTAACAAAATGAAATTAACACAATATTAATTTAAAATTTCATATTGAACAGTCTAAGTCTAAGAAATCTATCGAAAATGAAATGTGCGTTACCTTGTGGTATATAAGTTTTTATAATTAACAAATGTCAATTCGATTAATTGAAAAAAGTTGTGATACATATATCCTTGATTATGCAAATCGCATACTTACTACTTAATGTGATATTTTTCTTTTTTTTAGTAAATTTACTTTTTGTTTCATACATGACTTGTGTGCGTTGCAAAGTAAATATTTGATTGTATTTGAATTCTTACCTGCAAATAAAAGAAAAAAAATTTATTAGTATTATGTTTGAACAAATTTTAAAAGTACTGTTAATTAGCTATAAAAATTTGCTTTATGTCTAGACATTTAAACTAACGGCAACCAAGAAATATGAGTACTTTCTTAATGCATGACGGTAGCATACATGCTATTACATATTATTTATTAATTTATTCAATTGATTCATTTTAGGTTCGTTTCAGTGTATCCATCACAATTTCATTTCTTTTTAAATAACATCTAATGTCATACCGATATTATATATATATTTTTTTTTTTAAATAACGTTTTTCACGCATATTGAATAAACGAACACTTTTAATATTCATCAGCGAACATTTTATATACACATAAATGTCTCAATCCCTCAATCGAATTTCTATATCAAACACAAAAGCACTAGCTATAAATGCAAATCCATTTTAATAGAATATTTCCGGTAAAACTTGATTTTTAAACTTGATAAATGTTATGCGAAAACTAACAACAAAAACAACAAAAAAAAGAAATAATAATAATAAAAATAAAAATCGGTAAGAAATAAAATTAACATGCATTTAAAATTGCATATTTGGATCATAAAATTATCTAGTCTGAATATATTTTAGTATAATCTATTTGAAAATATTTAGATTTTAATTGAAAATTGTAGGTATGTCAAATGTAGGATGTGCTTATCTTACTCGGCAAATGAATGTATAACAAGCATTGCATGTTTAAGAAGGAAGGTTATGCAAAATTCAAATGGCTATCGTATTTTCGTTAAAACAAATGAAAGAAAAAATTTCTCACTAAATAATAACATAATTATACGTTTTATGTAAGCTATATTTATATATGAATATTGTTTGTATTTAATTGTTTAGGTGAATGATTATAGCAGAAATAAATGATTTTGTATACATTTTGGAATCATTGCAAACAGTTTGGAATGAAATCAAAAATGATAAAATAAATTGTAATGTAAATGTAAAAATTTGTTTTAAACTTTTCAGGAAATACCATAATAAGTTTTTATGAACTGATGAATTGCGTTTGGTCACATATTCGTCAATAGCTTTAAATTATATTAAATTCAGGTGTATATTTCGCTGAGTGAATTTAATTTAATTTAAAAAAAACACACAATTTGAGAAAATTACGAATTTTGATGATTTATCGAATTCATATTAATTTAAAAAGAAATTAGAAATTATTTGGCCTATTTAAACTTATAAGTTAGTCCAAAATATTGAATAATTTCAAATTATTTTGTTTCACGATTACTGTAACAATTAGTGCTAAACAAAAAAAAAAAAAAAGAAGAATGTGAAAAACAGCTATAATTAATCACACATTTTCATTTTAATTACTTTGTTGATGTGTTAATCGAGAATGGTGTTGTAATAAAATTTGCTGAAAATATTTTGATGTTCGATTCAAGAATTATTATGAAAATACATCACGAAACACGATGCTGTTTTTCGCACCTCATTCATAATTTGATGATGATCATAATATTAAATATTATTAATATTTAATTACAATGAAATATCGATTATAAAAACTATTCAACTAATCCATTTTTATTCAATACAAAAAATTTATATCATTTTCGAATCAAATTCATAATTATGTTTGATTTTGAAATGGGTTAGAATAAGATAATAGACGAGATCCATATCAAATCAATCAAAAACCCGACCACCTTCTGATTTTGATGAAAATTGACATATTTCTTTAGTTTTAAAAGAGAATCGGTTCCTGCGTATTTTTTGGGTCCATATTACCGGAGCACGAAATGGTCAAAATAATGACCAAAATCGTTGCAGATCAAATTTTGAAAAATCATAAATTGGGAACCACTGGACCGATTTTATTGATCTAGGAATGAATTGTTATTAAAAATAAAAATTAATATTTCCAAAAATGGTTTTCTATCATTTTCATTTTTCCAACTTTTCCGGAAAACTTGTTTTTCTTTAATCGAAAGACACGTTTGAAAAATATTTTTTTCTGCTTTACTGATAGCTTGTCTCAAAATTTTGTAGATGTATCAATTCCTGTTCTTGAGAAACAAATTTAATTGTATGGGGATTTAAAAAAAAAAAAAAAACAATTACTTGTAATAAAAAGCAAGTTTTTGATCTGTTTGTTTGATATGGAACTCGGTAATAACATAAATCGTCTCTAATTAAGTTGAAATAGATTTCCGTTTAATGAAATGTTTAGACATGCCTCTCTGGTTAATATTTAATTTATATAGTGAGTGATAATTTTTCAATTTCAAATCATATCTATGTTAAAATTAAAGATTAAGATTAAGATGAAGATGATATTGAACAAATATAATTTATTATGATTAAGATAATGAGCGTACTTTAATTCATCCCATGATTTCATTTATTGAATTATCATTTTTAAATCGGTGCATCATATACTTATATACAATTATATTCAAATAATATTTATCTGTTAGAAATTATAACATGTGACGAATAGACACCATTAAAGTCTAGTGAACTAGAAGCCAACATATTTATTCATAATTCTCTTTATTTATTATCAATTATGCATATGTTTTTTCTATCTTCTTTTTGTGTTCAATCACACTTTGCTTCATTGCAAGAAGGAAGTTATTAACACGTGAGAATTATATAGTTTCATGCATTTGAATTGTTGTATTTTATTTAAATTATGTTACATTTAAAAAAATAAAATAAAGCTAAATTTTACATTGCGATGTTACAACTGAAACTCATCATATTTATTGTTTACTTAATGTAAATATTAATCTTTCTACATTAATATATGAATATTAAAGTATAATGGAGATACTAATAGCAACTGCAAACAAAAAAAACTGAAATAATTTTTTTACAATTTATTCAATGATATATAGTATTATGGTTAGCTGCTAAGTAGATTTATCACAGCTTTCAGTGCATTAAAAAAAACATGTATTTTATTATTTATTTATATAAGGGAACCACTTTTTTTTCACCGACTAAATTCGCTGCTAAGCTTTTATGACGTCTTTTTAATGCTCATTTCTAATTGCTAATAATGTTTATAAATAAGTTTTAATTAAATCAAATGGTAATGCAAAATAATTATTAGTATCAAAGATAATGAAAATGAAAATGATGAACACATTTAGTTAATTAAAAGGTTTGCCATACTCATCGCATAATAGGTAATAAATCGAATAAAAATACTCTGGTGAGTAGCGTGAATAGAATAGCACTTCTAGTGATTAAATTTTGTGTTTTAATAAAATGACCTTCAATTGTATTTGCAAATATTTGCAATCTTTTTCCACCAATTCATGACTAAGCTTACAGCGTATAAAAGATTTCTGCAGTTTAGCTTGAAATTGAAAAACTTTGAAAAATCTCTCATACAAAATGTATCACCCAATTAGAAGCAATTTATAAATTATTTGGCACACAGTCGCAAAAAGTCATGTCTGTGTTAAAAATCATTACAAATCCTACAAACCTTCTAAACCCAACGACAGTGTATAGAAGATGCTGTAGAATATTCAATAATTCGGCAGAAAAAACGGTATATATTTGCAATTTATATTTAAATTAATGAATCTCTTGACTTGACATGATGTTTGAAAGTAATATAATTCTAAGAACAAAAAAATAAATTAATAAATAACAACAAAATTAAAATTGCCCCTAATTTACTTAAACGTGAAAAGGTAAATTGTGCTTAATGCAAATTATAAAATTTAATATGTTGATAAGCGGAAAAAGAAGAAGCAAGTAATTATGTAAAGGCAAAATAATGAAACAGAACAAAAACACGAAAAAAAAAAAAAAACATAAATATGCAGTACATTTGAAATGACCTTGTTCTCATCGCACATAACATGAAACAAAGCACAAACACAAATATATGAAACATCAATTGTACCATAGCCATTATACTTAAACAAAAAAAAAAATAGGAAGATGTTAAAAAGAAATATCAAAATGAAATAAAAACTAAAATAAATTAAATATAAACAAATAGAATAAAACTTGAATATAAATATTTGTTTTATTCTAGTTCAAGTCAAAAAAAATAAATAAATAAGTAAATAAAGTAAAAAAAAATATGCACATAAAAACAAGGAAAACCATATTGAATGGGATGATATTTTCTTTTAATTTTTATTTTTATTTGTAATTGTCCATTTTAGAATAAATCATTTAACAGAAAGAAGAAGGAAATTATATTTATTTTTGTTTTTATTAACTAAATAAATAGAGGGAAAAAAATTTATTATAAATAAATTGAACAATCGCTATTTTCACCGCATTTATTTATCCACAGCTATAGGAGCTTATTATAACAGAGATGCATCATTTTCATTCAAGTTGATATTATTAACAAACGTCACGGTTACTTCACAAATAAAGTGCGGTTTTTATTATTCTACTCTTAAATAGATAAGAAAATTGTATCATTCACAATATACAATAAAAAGTAAGTAAATAATACAAAATAAAATAAAACAAAACCGATTCATTACACACGGCTTCATATGTTTTTTTTTTTTTTTACCTTCGAATCGTTTAAATGAATACTTAAAGTGAAAAATTGATGAAGATTCTGTACAATTTTATCTAAAAATGTAATACAAATTGGATTGTAACATAGAATCGGAAAATTTTCGGAAAATCGTTGTAAAAGTTTAACTGAGGTAATTAAAGAAAAGCTGATAAAAACCATGTTTTCTGACATCTTTCATCTTAAACAATGAAACAAAATAATCGCACAGCAACCACTCCGCTTACATCTGTAAGGCAATTTATGCGACTTATAAGATTGGTCAGTCATTAGGCGTGTACAAACTGCAATTCATTATGATATTTATGGACGTATGGTAGTTGATCTTACAAAGCTTTGTATTTTTTATTATGAAGCAAAAGAGTAAAACAAAACTAAGACTGACGATATTATTATTTTCTTTTTTGTTCCACAGTTGTTTTCTAGGTATAACAACATCATGACATTTGTATGACATTTTTCTTTTTATATAATTTGCATATTATATAGTTACTTAGTCATTTCTATAACATTATATGCGTTTCAATTTATGTGCAACTATATAGCTCGACAAAAATTTATCATATATAGAAAAGGTTCAAAAAAAAAAACAATTATAATAGATAAATAAATAAAAATAAAAAAATTAAATATTATGAAAAAGAGAAACAAAAACAAAACAGTAACAAGTCAGTTTAGCTCGTGCCTACACGTATTCTAGTTGTATAATTTAATTATATTGTGTAGAAAGCATATTATACAAAATGTGTACATGAAATTAATTTAACTTGTAACACAATATCAGCGTTAATAATATAGAGTTGATTACCAGTGTGTGCTGCTGCCGATATTATTTAAAAAAAAAAAAAAAACAAAATTAATACATTGTAGTTAAACACAAAAATACTATGAATGAATATTATTAATTTTATTTATTAATTATTATTACTTTATTATCTCGATGTTTCCGCTTTGGTGATTGTTTATATCTTATTTAATAAATTTAAATTAATACGTAGTTAATTGCACAAAATAAAGACCCGTACACATATCTACGATGAGTGCCCATTCATATCTTAATATATTATTATGTTATAATGATGTTAATATCGTTTTTACCACTGAGTATTTAGATCAACAAATAAGAGGGAACGCAAAAAATACGTACATCGTTATTATGATTTTAGTGTGCAAATAATAAATTCTGATTATTTAACGAGGAAAGAATATTTAGATGAGCATTCGGTGCAGAAAAATACATATTACCAATTTATAGAACATGCATTTTATATCCAATTATAAATGCAATTTATAACTTTGTAAATCATTCAAGAAAATATTAGCAGCAAATATTAATTGCTTTAATTAGTTGTTTTTTTTTTTTTGAAAAAAAAAAAGGATTAATTTGCTATTATTTAAGAAATATATCAAAATAACTTATATTAGCATCAGAAGTTTATCTTAAGACCAAAAAAGGTTTCAGTTAGCTTATAGTTTAAATGATCTTATAATGAGAAATTAAGACTTGTATCAGAAAGAATATGATATTGTAATAAAAAAATTGTTGATCTAATTAAATTAGATCTAAGAACGTGTAGATTATGATTTTATTTTTATTTTGATATTTCTAAATTTCCAAATAGAAAATACTGGAAATAATGTTTCTTTCAACTTCTAGTTCGCGAAAAGAAATTCATTAAATAAGAAAAAGAAAAGAAAAAAAAACAGAATAACAATAGTAATAATATACGTATATTACCCAAAAGCAAAAGGCACAAAAAAAAATAGGAAGTGATCCAACTGCGCAAAATCGAAAGGTTTTAAAAAATTTCTACCACGATCCAATAATATATAATATGAGACTTATTCTCTGGCTTATTACTATTTGTTCAAAAGAAAAATGTAAAAAAAATGTAAAGAGAAAAAAAAACAGTTTTATTGTATCTATTGCTTAATATTTGACAATATATTTATATTCATTGCCTGTTACACACATCACAAGAACAACAATATATAACAATAATAATATACTTGTAAGCTTGTAACAGTCGCACAGCACGTATATATGTCTGACAAAAAAAAAAAAAAAAGGAATAAAAAAAATCTGATTATCACTAAGCCGTCTATTTTTCAATCTAATTATAAATCGATTTAAAATGGATTTACATAATGGTGTCGTTGTTCTATGTACGTATTGTAGTTGTAACTGCGTACCTTGCAAAATAATATTTTGGTATTGATTTCTTTTCTTCAACACCTACAATAGATGAAATTTAAATGAAAGTACATACATTTTAGCGTAATAACCTATTGATTTTTTTCTTAATTTTTTTTTTTTTTTCATTAAACGTTTGTTGAAGAAAAAAAATCCTCTACAAATGAAATTAATGCAGTTGAACGATATTCAGGAAATAACATACAAAATTTAAAATAAACTGTTTAATTTATTTAAAAAAAAAAAAAAAAATCTAATAAATTGGGCTCGATAATCCTGTTTCACCATTGTTCTGGTCTATCTGATCATCATCTGTCAATTCGATACTACTTTAAAGTTTCTGCACTGCTAGACGACAATTATACATTAAGAAAATAGATCTCATTATTTTAGACCATAGCTGAATCGATTTCCAAACTGAATATAACCCTGTAAAAATCGAATATATAATATTGCTAATACATATTATATAATGAGAATTATTTTCTTATTGACTATTATTACATAACCGTAATCAGTACAAAAGAACTTTCTACGTATTATTAATTTTTGATTGCAAAGCACAGAAGCATTATATAATATAAAAAAAAAAAAAACTATTTGGCCAAAAATAGATAAATTCAAAAAGTAATTTACGAATATAATTTTTCCGAAAACATAAAAATATTGAAATATAATAAATACTGAAACAAAATCCATTTAATTTTATTTATGCATATTTCAAGTTTTCTGTAAAGGGTTTTTTTTTTCTTCTTTGTTTTTTATGATAGTAAAATACCTGATAATCGAACCCGTATTTTATTATAAAATTTTAAAATATGTTTTAAATTGCAAATCCTGTTTTTGAAACGTAATAAATTCATATTTTATTATATTTTATGATAATTTCCGCCTTAGCAAAGATGTTAAATTGTAAGACAGTTTAATCACGATAGAAATTTTTTTGCTGCTAGTATATACTTCTTGTAATTTTTTTTGTTTTTTTTATTGACATGAAAATAAGTTATGACAAACATGAAAAGTATTCTTCACACATAACGATAATAATAGAGAAAAAAATAAAATTGAAAATTTCTACAGAAGGTGCATAGAATATATAAGGTAACACGATGCACAAACACACACAACACGTTTTAAAACATGCTTCTGTTATTACACTCATGTCAAAACTATTATGATATGTGGGTATTATTACCGATCGGATTGTAGATATGTAAATATAATTTTCTATAATATGCGAATATTAAAACAAAGAAAGAACAAAAATAAAAATAATTCTTGAAATGGATGATTGGAAACATGACAAGTGCATTAAGTATGGTTTTTATTTTATTTAGTTTTTTTTTTGTAAAGAAATATACTTAAATGTAGGTCTGAGGTTCAATTAAATTGAAGTAGATTGTCTAATATTCAAATGGATGAGAATTTCGTTAGAAATAAATTCTATTTTTTTTTTATTAGATAATAGTTTTATCAAAGTATCTGTATTTCAAACATCAGAAGAATGAATGAATGAATGAAATTAACTCAACGAAAATATATAATTTTTTAAAAAATAGTTCACAACTCATTTAACTATTTTCCCAAATTCCAGTTATCATCGAACCCATACAAATATGTTAAGAATTTTTCTTTTAAATAATTTCATGATTTTCACAATCAAATTCATTTTGAGAAATTGTGAACGAAATTCATGTAAGACCATCAAACATCAAAAACAAAATAAAATGATAAAATTAAATTGGATATGATTGATCTAAATTTTAGATGTCAACTTAATATTTCAAATAGCCTAATGTTTATGTTTGACATGATGTTTATTTCACAATTTTCTTTAATTATATAGTTAAGTTATAATTTGATGACGTTATTATTATATTATATATATATATTTTGTTTTTGTTTGGATTATGTAAACAATTTTTGAAGAAGGTCGGGGTTTTTTTCTTGTGTTTGTTCGTTTGTTTTTAATTTTTCTATGAGTTGCAGTGTTAATGGTTTTAATCTGACAAATATTATTATAGAAGATTGCGTTTCTCGGTCTATTTAGAAATATGCTACATGACGGTGAAGTGAATATATTGATGCTGTGCATCACGATTTATTTTAATCAGGTGTTAACAGATACATGCGTTTATTTGTTCCTAATTGTAAGGTAATATATCGAAAAACACTACTACGAAATTAAAATTCAAAATTGAAAAGCTTAGGATTAAAAATAATTTTAAAATTAAAATTAAAATTATATTCGATAGATTATCACGATTTCCATTTTCGTTTATTACCTAATTTAATATTATGACGATAAATTGTACAAAAAAAAAATCATATCAACGTAACCGAACACATAATTTCCATTGCACATACATTTTATGAAAATATTCAGTGAACAAACAACAACAAACACCCATTCATGTTTATACATTTTAAATATTATTTTAACACTAACGAAATAATAAATCTATGAAACAAACAAATCAATAGCTCAACTCTATGTTAGTAACAGCAATAAATTTTTGATTTGAATTGACGCGTCAAGGTTTCTATTTTTTATTATTTCTATGTATTAGTTTTCGGTCTGTGTTTAATTATTATTATTATAATTTTTTTTATTTATTTATTTTTTTTTCTTTGCATAATCAGATCATTTGGAGGGGAGAGACTAAATAGAAAAAAAATCATTTATTAATATGTAATTTTGTGACAAAACAGCATAAAAAAAATACTTAACCTCTTTTCACAACAATTATATATTTGAATCAATTTATAATAAAGCAGCGGCTGCAAAACTGCAAAGTACCAATAATATAAGAAAAAAAAACAAAAAAAAACAATATTTCATTTATTGACTTTCAATGAATTGAAAATGATTTATGATTTGAATGAATTTATTCACGAAGTCAATTCAACTTCCGATTAATTGCAGAGTGAGATCATAATGTCTGAATCAACATTGAATAAGTAAAGAAATAAAAAAAAAGAAAGAGAAAAAAAAATCTTAAACAACTCTTCAATATTTTAAAAGTCATAGACAGATTTTATTCTTTTGTTCTATTTTCAATGATTTATATGATTTTGTTATAAATATTAAGTACCTGATACACTTTACAAATTTACGAGTCTACATTAACACAAATACAAACAGTAAAAACAAAAAATAGGTCGTCTGTTTTTAAAAAGAATAAATTTTAGCTTTGGTCGAAATTTCAAAAATGTAATAGAAAATGTATATATAACCAGTTTCAATAAAACAAAAAAAAAAAAACCGAAGACCACCAGCAACAAAAATGTTTACACTAAAATTAAAATATTAACAATTATTACATTAGAAAAATGTACTGAAATTAATAGTAAAATAATATACCTACAACAACAATTTTAAATCGCTCGAGAACAAACATTTATTCTTTATTCGTTATGTTTTTATTACAGAGCCGAATTGTTTGCAATTTTTTTTTAAATTATGCATTGGTAAATTAAATCAATACGAAAATTTAAAAATTTATGTTTTTAGTTTTACCGAAAAAAAAAAACACTTCCTCTGAATACATTTATGTATTTAAATTTCGGAAACGTACATTTTCAAGTAATGTAACTACAAAATAAAGAAAATGAAAAGTAAATATGTAATTCGAATAAATACTCTGTTGGCATATTTTGTTTTTATTGTGATCTCCCAATTTAAACCTGGTACACCATGTTCTATTCTTGCATGTACAAAATTAATGGTGTTAAGTTGCATGGGTATATATTTTATAAATAAATAAATTCTGATACTTCATTATTATTATTATTCAAGTGGCAAGTTCTTAAAAACAGCAAACGTACGGATAAAAATAAATAATATGTGTTTGGTTTCTAATATGCGTACGCATTTCCATGGAATACAGATAGATAGATAGATAAATATGCTGTGGTTGGATATGTATGAGAAAATAGAAATATGCGGACGTTACATTCACGAAAATATTATGTAAAAATGTAATTACAGGAAATTGAAAAAAAAAAAAAAAATTAAATTAAAAATAATATAAGAAGATCTAATTTAAAACACGATAGCTTTTGATTTAAAATTAAAAACGAAACAAAAAAAAATGAAAATTTTGAAAATATTTCCAATTAAATAACATCAGCAATCTCAAAAACAGACTACTTATATATATTTTCTTATTTTTTTTTCTCTTTTTTCTTTTTTTGGTTTCTTTCAAAGCAATAGTTTAATTTTGCATTCAGGTAGACAATTGTAAAGGTGTGTGCACGTTTATATTGTAAACCTATGAATGTTTGCTTGGAAATTTATTATGAATTTATGATCGACTGAATGAAGTTCATTTACCGGCGTGCATGTCATGTATGTGCCTATTAGAAGTGAAAAAATTTAATCAAGATATAAATGTTTCAGCGAACCTAGTACCGAAATATGCTTACATATAAAACATTATTATATCGTACAAAAAAAAAAAAGAAAAAAAAAACTTATAATATCTTGATTAATTTTTTTTTCCTTTATTTTTTAACGATATTAAAAAAAAATGAAAATAATTTCTGCGGCGGCAACGTTCATATATAAATTAATTCTGCTGAATTTTTAAATTTGATATCTTATTTATTTGTTTATATACATTATATATATTTTTTTTTATAATGCCATAATTTTAATTGAATGGTATTAAATAATATTCCATTTATAGATTATGATGTGTTAACAATTTTGTTCAGGAAGGTCAAAATTCTGATGAATATAATAAAAATATAAATGTAAACATGGATTGATTTATTGAGTTGGAGACTTAAAAAGGGTTGACATTATAGTTTATTGTCATTTATACCAAATAAATAAAAAGATATATGGCAAAAGTTCAAATATATTTCCAATCGACAATTTTTTTTTTTTTATTAGCTTTACAAAGAAACCAAACATAAATGCATCACCAATACACCAATTAAATGTAGCATTATAGCTAAGTAATATTTTTCTTAATATATTGTATATATATGGATATTTGTGACGCATGTAAGTATCATTTATTTTTTTCTTAATGGCGGAAACATTTCTAAGAAATGGTATCAAATAGGTCAAGCATCACTTAAACAAAACAAAAAAAAAAAATTATCGGTTGTTATTTCAATATATAGGCCTACAACTATAATATCTTCATTAATATAATAAGTTATAATTTAGAGCGCATCAGTTGATCATTGATGATAATTATAAGAAGAAAAAAAGGTCACAATTTCCTTTAATGTAAGAATAATGTGCATTACACACAAGAACCACATTCATTTCAATTGATTCTTCTTTTTTTTTTTGATCTTTTCTTTTTCTTCTTTGTTTTTTAATCTGGCTGACCGATAAAATCTTAAGAAAAAAATAAATAGATTTTACTAAGAGATATTTTCCAAATTTCAAAGAAGAAAAAAAACAATATAAATCTTTAACTCGTTTTAATTTTATTAGAGCTATAAGAGTAATATCCAAATTTGCGCTTACAACTTACATGGTCCAATTATTATATTTAAAAAGGAATTTATAAATAAGTAGAAAGTAATAAATTTAATTTCAATATAAAATGGGTATAAGGAATAAATGTGCAATTTAATTCACAAGAATTAAACAATTAATATAATAAATAATTTTTAATTATTGGTAAAACATTACTTATTTTAAATATTTATTTTAATAAATTTAACACAAATATTTATTTATATTGTTTGTTAATAAATATAATTTTGTTTATCTTAATTTCTTCAATACAAATATGATAGATTATGAATTGTATTTATTTATTTAAATAACAGTTGGAGCCTGCTAATGTGGTCAAAAAAACTCACAAAATATATTCAACCCAAGGCGGTTTTGTGTATTGAATAATAATAATAATAATAACAGTAATAAGAAAAGAAAAGATTATATTATGATGATATTGTTTAAAAATTATTAAATGGTGGTAATTAAAACCAACAAAATGTGTTGGCTTCAATTAATTTTTTGTTAACACTACTAAAGGTGGTCACATTAACTGGTTCGACTGTGTACTATCTATTATTTATCCAATATATAGAAAAGCAATGAATCTACAAATTCTATAATATCGATCGAGTTATTTCAATTTATTTCTATATAAACTCAAATAAAGATTAAAATAGAAAAGCACGGTAATTTATTATCCATTTTGTTTACATTTATTAAATAATACATATATATATTATATATATATATATAGTAAATACATATTTATATAGTGAAGAAGAGTAAATAAAATGCAATAATAATATTCTCATTTCATTGCTTCATTGATAAGAAAGTACAATAACACCAATAATAAAAGAAGAAGAAATATTATGTAAATTAAAATCAGTTCTGTAAAAGTAACTGTTAAAGCCGATCATTTATAATATGTATGCCAAACACGTTTCTCTGTCTGTTAGTGATCTGATGTGTCGTCTTTAGTTTTATTAAATTTATAAATAAGTATGGTATATAGTTAGAGAATACAGTACTCATACGAGCTTCTTTATATGTCTTTTAAAAATGTTGTATTAAACAAAGCAAACCATAATATTAAAGAAAATCAAGAAATGTGGCTTACATATTTCTTTAGTTTTTATCTTTTCTTTTTTCTTCTTTTTTTCTTTCTGTGTTAGCCAAGAAACCATAAAATATTGGTTAGGATCGCCAACTAAAGTTAAAAATTATTATTTAAAATCAAAATATGATATTTTGTGCTAGATTTTAAGTGATATTTAAATGAATATTCAAGACTCGAATGTAATTAGAAAATAAAAAAAAAAAAAAAAAGAAAGAACGAACGAACATAAACACACAAAACCCATCCACAGAGCCAAATGAAATTTTCATTATTATTAAAATATCATCCATGGCCAATACAATCAATCATTTTCATCATGCGGCCATGTACATAATCAAAAATATTCAAAATGCAATAACAATAGAACTTTGATAACCTATATTGTTTACATTGCATACACAATCAATCGTTTCTATTAATAATAAATAATCAGTTGAATAATCTTACATATTCGACACATTCGAATACAATTTAGTATCATGAATATGACAAGTTTTTTTTTTTATTTTTCATACAGAATAACTATATACAATATATATATATAATGCTCGAAAGCGAATAAGTTTCGTACACAAAAGAATAATGTACAGAAAAAAAAATGAAATAAAAAAAAAGAAAGGCGGATATAAATGTATATACTATATATATATTTATAGATAGTATATACATATACAAATACATCTCTAAATATAATACGCGAACACCATGCAAACATTATTTATTATTTAAACCGAAAATGTAGGTATTTTAGCTGTAAAAAATAATTATTACTCTGTTGAATTGAAAAATAACGCTGAAATTACGTAATTTACATAGTTTTACATTAGTTGCAGCAAAATAAAAATAAATTGTTATATGGATCAAATTGTGTTATTTCAAAAAAATGTAATTATGTGTTACGTTTGTAATTTTTTATTTTTATTTTTATTTTATTTAAAGATTTACGCGCGTTGGATATCGGAAATTGGTTAAAACTATTCTTTATACAATTTTAAGAATATCACATTTTCTTTTAAACTTTTTTTAAATTTAAATGCTCTAAATTTTAGAGGTCAATTGCTAGAACCGCATTTTTTCGATTAATTAACCATAAATAAAAATTTAATTGTTTTATTTTATTATTATTATTATTATTTTTTCTTTTTTTTTTGGATTTTTGTTCAACATTTGAACCTACGCGTCAACCATGATTCCATGAAGATGATGTGAACTTCTATTGTTTCATTTTTTTTTCACTTCTTATTTTATTCAACAAAAATGTATTTCAAAAAAACAAAAACATTATAAATAAAATGTGATTAATTTTTAATTAATTCGCTTTTTTATGTCTTTGTGGATTTTTGGTGAGTTAACCTTGCTTGTGCTTAAGCATAAATTATTTATGGAATATAATAAAATAAATCGATTAATGAAGAAAAGAAACGTGATCGGTAACTATCAAGGGGCATAGTGTTTTTTTTTTTTTTTTTGAATTTGTAAATGCACTTTTTGTTATTAAATGAAAATATAACACATGAAACAACACCAACAAAAAAATTAATAACAATTTTAACCTTGGTTGACCATGAATACGATATACTTTTTTGTTTATACCTTTATGGCGTTGGCACAGAGATCTTCCAATTTTTATTTATTTTATTTTTTTTATTGAAACAAATTTATCAAATTAATTATATGTTGCAATAAGATCCATACACCGCTTTAATTTTATCAAAATGTACACAAAATATGCAGACGGTAAATGATATAGCTATCAGATTTCCCATATCAATTTTATAATAATGGAAAATAATTAGCAAATAAATTCTAAATATTACCAAACAGATACATCACTACATAAAATAACGAACAGTTTGAAATAATATGTTTTGATGTATAAAATTATTTGTGCAAGTTTTGATAATAATATATGTACATTTCACAAGAATGTCGTAACCGAAACAGCAATTGAGTTTTATACAATTATAAAGTTATTATTTGATTCTCATATTAGCAATTATAGGCAATATAAAATTGTATGATAAAAATGATGAAAAACAAATCGCGCAGAGCGTAAGTAATGTAATAAATAAAATTTTGAAAAAAAAAACAAAAACAAATAAATAATAATCAAAGGTTAATGCTTGTACAAATTCACATAAATAAATGTTTTATTATTACGTTTATTACAATTGCAAATTAGATAATTTGAAATTTAATCATTGTATGGCGATAATATTTAATGATTTATTCCGCAAATAAGAAAGGCACTTACGAACACATTTATTGCAATTCAATTAAGGGTAAAGAATATTTATTGAAAATTAAACAATTAAAAACATTTATAATTATAACATTTAATTTAAAAAAAAAAGCAAACAAATGATTTTAATAGAGATTATTTTGTTTTAGTTGAGTGATTTTTTAACTTCTGTATTAATCTGGCTAAATTTGAATATCTCAAATTGTTGTCTCTATTTTGAAAAACATTGCCAAAACAGAAGGTCACTTGTGAATTAACTTTACGACTTAAACTATTAGATAATAATTAGTTGATGTTTATTTAACGTTTTGCTTGTTGAACACTTTAATTTGTATCTTTCGCGAAGCTAAGAGCTTTTAAATTATTATCAATTCTAGGCTTTACATTTAAAAATATCATCGAACCCTTACAAGTTAACAAGGTAAAGACTTATTATTTATGACAAAACAGTAGTGTGACGCCACGCTTCTTAACCCTTCGGCATCACGTTTAAATTTTGCTGAAAAATTAAATTTGAATTAAAAACAAACAAAAACAACAATGATTCTCGTCTTTTTAGCAGTTAAAATAATAATAATAATAAAAAAAAAAAAAAAATGAAGAAAACATTGTATACACAACTAAGTACCTTTGTCTCAATTATTGTATAATTTATTGCGAACATCCTGCATTTTTCATTTTTTTAAGAATAAAATTTACCGTCACAGTGCGAACACATCGAAGAATCATTATATTAAAAATTAGCGACAGTTAATATTTATTATTTATAAATAATTATAAGAATAACTATTTAAAATAAACAACAGTATATATAACACAATTATGAGCCACTAACACTGGATGGATGGATACGTTCGGCGAAATTAAAGTTCTGCATGTAGGCCTCTAAATAACCCATTATGCGTCCCCTTGGAGAGTTAGTTTAGACCACCCGTTCCGGGGAACGTATCATCTTGAAACGATGGGTACTCGAAATATATTCCCACAACTTATTGATTCTAATGCCTTTGAGGACATTGTAGCTGATTCTGAACTAAAGCTACGTAATCTTGTAATTTGGACACATAGTTAAAAAGTGCTCCGCCGTTTCCTCTTCTAGAGCACAGAAATCGCAATCAGGATCATACCTGATCCCCAAACGTTTAAGGTGGCTATTTGTTTCACAGTGACCTGTAATGAGGCCAACTATTGCTCCGATCTGACTTCTTTTCCGGTTAAGAAGAAAAAACATTTTTATATTTTTATTTTTTAAATTTTAAGTAATCATCAAAATGGAAGTTGAATTTCATTTAATTAAAAATTAAATTTTTAATTATGTAATAAGATCTGTTTCATTTATCATGATGATATAGAATATTATTGTAATTGACTTGACACAGCAATATTTAGTTTGTTAATAAACAATAACATACCGAATAAAAAAGAAAAAAAAAAACAACAACCGAAAAAAAGGTTTATCGCAAAAATAATATTTATAAAAAACATGTCTACTCTACAATAGAATAGCGCAATTGACCTTCAAAAGCTTTTTAATATAAAACTTAATATTATTGTTGTGTGTACAACAACATTTAATATAAATATATTTCTATTATAAATTGTATGGAATATTTGGCAAGACTAACAAAAAGAAAAGAAAAAAAAGAAGAAGTAATTACTTTAGCTTGTTGAATCGAATATTGTAGAGCATAGGCGGCCGTGTATTTTAAATTCTAAGGGATTACCATAAACCGAGCAAATCTATTGAAAAAAAAACTTTATTGTCCAACATTTCTCTTATTTTGGCAAAAAAATAATAATAATAATAATAATAATAATACACTTTTACACTGCTACTTGCTTATTCAGATGAATACAAGTTTGCTCCGTTGTTGACGCCTATGTCATGTTTCAGGTCATATACACCAAATGCCACCCAGCCCACATATATTGCGGATTTTTTATTATTTTTTTTTTTTTGACTTGCGTGTTCAGAAATATGTTTGCCTTTTTTGTGATGTATTGTTTTGGAAATTGCTACACAGATAATATCAATAATGTTATGTGATATCAACAGAATTTAAGGATTTACCAGTTTTACGTCTTTGTTCTGCGTAAATGGTTTGCGCTTTATTAATATAAAATCGAAAAAAAAAGAACAAGAGAAAAATGAAATATGTTATATAGGTACTTATTATAAGCTTATGGATTGTACAAACTATTATTTCAATTTCCAATGAAACAAGCGCTTCAAACTTTATATGGCAACTAAAAAAAATTGAATCGGAGGATATTAGAAGATATAATTTTAGACTAAAACATTTCGTTGTTTATGTTTTTATTAAAACTATTACGTGACAGATATTACTAAATTGATGTATGGCTGTTGTAATTTTAAAAAGCTATTATGTGCATGATATTTTATATTGTATCCATTACATGTGTTCCCACCTTTGGTACAGTCACACTTAAAATTTAATACTCCCTATAATAAAATACATATATTGATATATTATCGTATCTATATATTTTCAATACTTACACATTATTATTAATAAATCGCATTTAACCATAACACCAATGCAGTTAAAATATGTAAGTGCCTAGTATTTATTGTTATTAGTATATTGCGCTTTGTATTGTATTCCGCGCGCTGTTCGGTGCTTCTAACCAATAACACTGAAACTACATTCGAATTTTATATTTAAACATGCAAGTCTATAAATTGCATGCGCGGCACCAAACATTTCTATCTATTCGATTCAATTTATATTAAAATAAAAAAAAAAAAAAAAATTAGAAAAAAAAAACTAAAAATTAAAAATCAAAAATATAGAAAAATAAATAAATAAATTGTTATGTATATAATATATATTCACTTTTATTGTAACATATAGCATAACTATATAAACTTAAACAGGAAAAGGAAGCGCATCAACACAACACAGTTTCGGTTCATTTGGTCAAGCACATTATAGCAACAACAACAACAACAAAAAAAAAACTGTATTGTATTTGTAATATTTTATTCACAGAAGTTTATGAATAGGTTTTCATGCAAAAGTGGAATATTTTATTATTATTGTTCAACTTTCGATGGCCGAGTTTTGTTATATTATCTCTAACTTGACTACAAGAACAACCACACGTACAAATTTTTATAAATATAAAAAACCAAAAAAAAAAAAAGGAAAAGGTGTTTTTTTTTATGTTATTCATAAAAATGTTGGATTTACGATTACGATTGTGAACGACTCATTCTTTTATGTTTAAAACTGGGCACTCATGTAAATTTGATAAAATTAATTATTTTTGAGTTAAAAGAAAAAAAAACGCTAAATTTATTATAATTTTGTGTATTTTATATTTAGTCATTTAAAAATTAATTGGCCATGAAATGTTGACAAGAAAAAATGTCATGTTTTTTTTTTGGCATGAATGGAATTAGTGAAATCACAGACGTGTGCATATCATAATAGTTTCATAAAAGCTCACACGAATCACACAATACGTCTAACAATTATTGCATTATTGTTCAAACTTATAAACACTTTCACACTTTTGTGAAAAATATTATCTAAAATGTTAGGTCTTGTGACGAGAAATGGAATTTTAGATGCTTCTCAAAGTGAGTGATTTAAACAAACATATTAATTATTGTAACTATATCGCAATGAATTATTTTTTTACTGTTTAAATCCATCATTGATTTGAATAAAATCAAAATAAATTATTTTTCTCATTTATATCTTCCGGAAAAGTAAGATATTAAGATTGAAAATATTAAACTATGAAAAATAAAAGTATAAAGAATATCTATTTGAAATTTATTCCACTAATATATTTTAAAAAATTAAAATTTACATACTTTAAAAATTGCAGGGATGGATGGTATTTAAAATGTTTGTACTGCATAAGTATTTTGAATAAATAGATAATTATTTTTAACAAAATGTATTTTGTATTTTATTTTATTTTTGAAATGGCAATTTCTTTTTCTTCACTCAACTTTCCACCCAATTTAGAAGACCGGATATTGATCATTGAAACAGCATTAGATGCAAAATCTCCTCCGCTTGAAAATACAAAGGTTTTGGTTTCGAGCTCTGATGGTTTTTATTTCCATATTTATTATTTATTTATTTCTAGTAAATTGTCGTTGAAAGTATCATAAACGCGTAAGGTATATCCTCTTTGAACAGCAAAATATCGTAAAGAACAATTTGCTGGAAAATCAATTAATAAAACAATCTATCTACGCTTTACAAAAATCAAATTTAATAATTCAGAAGCTACGTTAAAAAACTTCAGACATACTAGATGTCATAAAGTAGGTATTGAAAACAGTAAGCAAGAGAAGAAACAAGAAAGTTTATTTAAAACAATCAAAAATAAATGTATTACAATCATCATAGAAAGTACTAATCCAGATGAAGCGTCTACAATTCCCGAATACTTATTTAGTAATTAGAAGAATATTTCCATATTTTTAATTTGAAATACAAAGTTTATATAAAGTATTTCATTTGTATTTAAAATTATTTCGTCTATCTCTGATGCAATTTAAATTATTAATGGAACTGTGCTATAATAATGTTAATTATGCATGTTGTGTTATACGTACGTTTACGAACTAAAATCATCCACATATGTACAAATTCGCTTGTTTAGGTTCGTATTGGACGTATAGCGGAGAAAAATACTGAAGAGAGTTTATTCATTATGAATTTGTACCGTTTAATCAAAAGATGCCACCATTCAAGTAAAAAAAAAGTAATTACAAAGCAAGCAAGCAATTGTATTATCCACAAATTAATGTCATCTTAATATTAACCTTAATTGTTAAATTCTATGAAAAATGAAAACCTAGATTTTACTTCTATTATTCTAACTTACATTGTGTACTGGGAAAAACCTATGCTTCAATGATAATCAATAAATGATTTAAATATTGATGTTGCTACATACCTGAATCTGAAAAGAAAAGAAAAAGAAAATTTATTAATTAAATTCCATAAAATTTTAATTCATTGATTTTTATTATTATTATTATTGGATTCGCAGCATATTTGCTTAAATTCAATTCACTTTAGTAGTTGAACTTCGAGCTAAAAAAAAAAGAAGCATTTTGATCCAAATACGCAAATTGTCGTAACTGTATACGTACTATGGCACTTACGATATTTAACATCAAAATAAACTTACACCACTCTCATTCTCACCGGCTCATATATATACATTAATACATTTAAATATTTTAAATAACTTTAGGCATGGTTTTCTATTGTTTTATTTCAAA
Organism: Catotricha subobsoleta; assembly: GCA_011634745.2. Classification (NCBI taxonomy): domain Eukaryota; kingdom Metazoa; phylum Arthropoda; class Insecta; order Diptera; family Cecidomyiidae; genus Catotricha; species Catotricha subobsoleta. The sequence goes on along the minus strand of JAABKK020020917.1, from coordinate 35,774 downwards.
AAGCAAATAGTACAACAACAATGCTTAATAAAAAAACAAGAAAAAACTATTGAATATATGCTATTAGACTGATCAACAACAATAAATATATACATTAATAAATAAATATTATTTTCTATTTTCATCGATAATATAAAAAAAGAAAACATGAATAAGAAGACAAAAAAAAAATCCAAATCGATAATTCTATTAAACAGTCAAACAATGACCATTCAAGTAAGATTAAAACATAATTGAATTTGAAAAACTGTTATAAATATTGTTCTTAATCCTACGATATTTTGTTCATTTAGCGAAGCAAAGTGAAAACATAGACCTTGAAATCGATTAAAACCAAAATTATAGTTTTTATTGGCACAATTTTTTACTTATAAATTATTTCAAAAATCTCTCTTATTTTCCAAAAAAAAAAGAATTAAATAAAATAAACATAAAAAAAGAAATCATAAAAATTTGTTTAAAAAAAAAATGAATTTAAATTTTTACAAGTCATTCAACCTTCATTTTCATACAAGATAAATTTCAAATTTAAATTTTAAAGAAAAAAAAAAATCATAATTTTATATTAGTGAAAAACAATAGTAAAATAATAGTATTTAACAACAATCACAAACTTTTGTAGAAAATATTTTTGTGCGTGTTTACTTTCCGTGAATGTCATTTATACGAATACAAAATCTTTCTAAAAATATAAAAAAAAAAAAAAAAAAAAACTATTTTGGTAATGCCTTGAACTATTTTTTTATTAATGTATTCTGTTGTCCTGCGTGAAAACAAATCGAATTCTAAATTAGAATTTGTTTAATATAAAAAGGTGATAGTGTTTCCAATTATATTGCAAAGCCTTAATTTCAGTATTTCTAAAAATACCATGGACATTAGTGAATATAAGTGAATTTGAAACTAAGCCATATCAAGAAAGTGCATTATTTTTAAAATTATTTCTTCGGAACATTTCAAAGAACAATGTTAGATTGTGATCAAATATTCTTAATTGATTTTATTATTCATTGAACGTCCTCTTAATGGTTAATAGTCTAATGATTGTAGTGCACATAATACTAATTAGTTATTTTTTGCAATCAAATTGTATACAAAAATTATAAGCGAACATAACTACATAAAAATACATTGACCCCTCCTCATTATAATAAGAATAAATATTTTAAAACCGTATGGGCAATTACGTGATAATTTTAAGTGAAAACGATTCAAATTATATTGTGCGCTTTTGCCCATTCTATCTCCGTAATCATTTAATAAACAGTTGTGAATAATATTTCTATATCATTTACATTATATACCCATATATACATAGTCATACATTCCATGTAAACAAAGACCATCTGTAGTAGCAGTAGTTACATTACTATAAACAAAACAAACAAACAAAAAAAAAACAAAAAATAGTAAAATATTAGATAGACATTTTAAAATGCTAATTGTAGTATGGTTGCAATGGTAGCTATTTTATAGAAGACACATTCTAAACACATAGTTTTAACGTGTATTGAATGCAACCATATTATTATTCGAGACGTATTTTATAATATTAATTTGAAATACGCTTCTCTCAAAACCCATTAATTATGTATCACAAATAAAATATTGTGTACTTAAAACATGTATCTGTTTGATTCATATATATGTTAATTGTTGTTGCAATTTCTATCGCTGCTTTGCTATAAGATGAAACATTTTTATGATGGATGATTTCGTTCGTTTAAATGCATATAAGGAAAAGATTAAATTACAATTTTGCACTTTAACAATTTTAATAGACATATCATTTTAACTGAAAATGGAAAGTAACCAGGCATACCCAGATAATATACACAATACATGCGCCTAATGCCATTGATCATATGCCGTGCCTATGCCTTCGAGATTAATTTATATTAAAGTAGGGTATAATTATCCATATAGAAAATGTTACAATAATATGTATATTACGTAGATAATACATTATCTTCTATGTTGACGGCCTTTTAAATTGAAAAACCAATTAAAATTACTTTGCCTACATCGGATTCAATAAATACATTTTTATATACTTAACCAATTCATTGCTGGAACACAAAATCAATAGATTTTTTTTCTTTTTTTTTTTAATTTAAAAAAAACTGTTTAATTCATTTTAATAGACGTTTGACATACATTTTTGACCAATCATATGATTTATTTCAAAGGATATTAACTGCATACAAAGTTCAGAGACCGGATTAATTGTGAAATGTTTTTGTCTAGCTGAAAAAGCAAATTATGAAAACGCACCTTTTCTTTCATATGTGCTAAAATACAATATATATATATATATATATTTGTGATGCCATGCAAATTTAGTTATGGTATTGGTTATTGATTTTATTTAATAAAAAAATAGTAGAACTAATAAACCGTTTCAATGACATCAACGTCACAATTGACGTACATCATTTTGCTATAATGCATGATCAGAAACAGAAATTCAATATTTATTAATAAATATTGATTGATTTTCTTTGGTTTTCTTTCTTTTAAATGTTAAATCTATTATCGATACAATAAACTATGAATAATTTTGAATATTATGGATATCGTTTTTCGACACATGTTTACAAAATATAAATTAAGACATTGAAGCCAAACCAAATCATAAAAATATAATCTTAATAACAAATTTTATGCTTTCGTTCTGAAGGTCATAACTAACAACAACACATACAATAGGACAAATATTTTTTTTATTTAACACTAATAATAATGTGTGTACAAAGTATTTTTATTTCTTATTTTTATACTTATCATTTTTTTTCTTTTTCAATGTAAAGCAAAAGAAATAAAAGTAATACCAATACCAAATATAGATTTATTTAATTATTCTCCATTTTCATTTTTCAATATAAAAGAAAGTGCTATATTTATCGTGTAAAAATTTATGCAAATTTGATCGAAAAATACAGCAAAAAAAAAAAAAATAGTTTTCTAATTGCATTTATAAATTTTTCAAATATTTCGTATACAATTGAACCCAAGATTCGTTTGCATGAATAAATTTTATTGCTCGATGGTAACATGTATTCTCGGGGTAAATAGCATTTGTTTGTTTGTTTGTTTTTTTTTTTGTTTTTGTTTATGTTCATAAAACAATTTGCAAATCAACAAATAATTATTACCGTTTCTTGTCTGTCAACCGAAAATGAATATCGAACAGAAATTTCAAAAATTAATTGGTTTGAATATTGTAAATATAAGTTCTATTCAACTGCATCGATCATAAATTTAACGTTGAAAACCAGTAATCTTATATTATTTTTTTTTTTGTGTGTACTAAATTTTTTCTAAGCTTTACATTTAGCTATAACAAGTTTCAAGTTTAAGGATTTCTTGTATTTTAAATAAAGATTAGTATCATATAGATAGAGACATACACAGTATTTGAAAATGTGAAAAACATTTACAATCCGATTTATTTACAATTATTTATTTATTATTTCTATTTCATTTTTTATTTTATTTTTATTTTGTGTGAAAATAATTTCTATATTCGATAAAATTTATGAAAGTAGAAACATACATATGTTTTGTGATTGTTTACAACCACTTCGATAACATTTAATTAGAAAACATCAATAAACCGTAACCGGAATTTCTAAATGAAATTAATGGTTTTCAACTGAAACCCTATTTTCTTTATTTTTCAAAAAAAAAAAATTCAATAAAATACACAACAAATCACTTTATCAAGATTATGTATTCGGCTCTGGTACATACAAATTTTTGTAGAGATCTATTGATATGCGAATAACTACTTCCAAAAGTTTAAAGATTCTATCAATAGTTTACTGATGTTGTTTCTTTTTTTTTTTAGCAAAATCTATCTTTAAATAAAAAAAAGTGATTTAAAATGAAATTAGCAAGTCGAATAGGTTAAATTCGTGGATATTTCAAAGGTCAAATGATCATTTCTTAATATTTATTTTCACGTGTTAGGCAATCAATCAATCAATCAATCAATCAATTCATGAATCAATCCAAAATATAAGATCATATAACTAATAATTATTATGCATATTATTACTTTTCATGTACCAAAAAGAAGAAGAAAAAAAAAGAATTAGAAATAAATCGAAAAGAAGGGGTCATCTCAAAAAGAAAAGTGTTGTTATTTATTAACAAACCTCTTTGCGCATATCCCTTTCATATTCAACCTATTCAATAATTGGTAAATGCGTATATCTGGCCTATGACAGTACCAATAAATATGTCATAATTAATTTATTATATTAATGTTATCTTCTTGTCCAATTTGTTTTTTTTTCATTCTTTCTTTCTTGTTTGTTTGTTTGTTTGTTTTTTTTTTTTGTACATTTAAGGCATTTACATTTTAGTCGCACCGTTCAACAATAAAATACAATTAATTTTCAAAATGAGTTATTTGAGTTAAGCAATATGCGGCACCGCTCTCATAGATTTATGATGTGCGTAGGCAGATAGATATTATTAATATGATAAATACATAATTAATTTTAACCATATGTGCAATAAGGTAGAAAATTATATAGCAATACTGTAGAAATAAGAAGAAAAAAAAAGAAACAATCAGGCCATATATACGCGGTACTTATTATTACAATTGGTGCACTGTGTGCAAGTCCATCAATTATTAAAGGTTATTCTATTTTACCGATCTCTGATGCACCTATTTATATTTTCTATTTTTTTTCTCGTTTTTAATAACTTTGGCAAAACGTTTTGTTTAATTAAGAGATAGACATCGATATTGATAACGTTTTGCTTATTTCTTTATATCAAACAAACCACTACTAAATAACAAGAACATAAAAAGAAGTAGAATACAAAACAATAACCGTATTAGGAATAAAATCATTAACCATTAACTGTGCTAAATATAAATAGCAGAACGAATTTGCTATATATAAACTATTTTCATCTATATTATTCTTATATTTATTGATTTAAGTGTTTGGAGGATGCTACTAGACTTTAGAGACATGTTCTTTGTTCGATATTGCAATGAAACTTAATTTGAAACTGAACACCATTTCAATGCACTAATTTTTATTAGCCTCATTAATGATCAAAAATATTTTACATATTCAATATAATTAAAATACTCGGCTTTTTATTATTTCAAAATAGAAGATATTTATAATTTTATGACTAATTTTTGTTCAGACTTCCGTCTATAACACTTTGGTATTTGCTTGTTTTCAAAACAGGTTCCTGTCAAGATAAAATATTTAAAAAAAAACAAATACGAAGAAACAAAAACTACTAAAACATGTTTAATTAGACTGTCTGCGACATCTTTTTCATGTACTGGTACACTTTTTCATAATATTTTATTACAAATCATAATAATAATAATAAAAATAATTCAAAGAAGAATTGGTAAATTGTACTTATGCGGAAGACAAAGTTGATTTTTTTTTCTGTTCGGTTTTTTTTTTTATTTTATTTTATTTTTATTTTAATTAAATATTTTATCTCGGATTTTATTTTATTTTTTTTTCAGATTAAAAATAGCCAAGGGTTAAACCCAGTCCTTGCATAACTATCTTGATTTTAATTTAGTACTTAATTATTCTCACTTTTCTACCAAAAAATATATAAAAAATATTTCAGTGATGCATAAAAAAAAATATTATAGATTGACACGAAACTCAAAAACAACTGAAATAGAAATTAATATCGTCAAAGCATAATTTTTAATGCCAGAAGTAAACGCATATTAGGTTTTGATGTCACATTTATAATATTTACTGAAGTGGAACTAAAAAAAAACCTATCGGAGGACAACTTTTTTCTTTTTTAATAATAATAAGTAAAACTGGAGAGATTATAATTATATATTTAATAATATGTTGATAGATTTTTTTTTTTTTGTATTTATTAATAAAGTCTAATTGTACGTTTGTAACGTATAGTAATTCGCAATAATTATGTCAAGTAAATTTAAAATAAGCTAGAAATATAATGAACATCAGAAATTACATGAAAAATTACGTATACACAAAGAATATATTCTATTTGCATGTATTCGTGTCACATTGATAATAAATTTGGATCATACAAATGAGGTTCTAACTGAAATCGATAATGATCATATTCGCTATTTGAATAAATACTGATATAAAAAATACAACATAATAATAAGTAAAAACTTTCTAATAAGATTAAAATGTACCGTCTTTCCGTAATAACTCTTTAACAATATACAAATGCACATGAATAATGAACATAAATTTGAAAAAAAAAAATGGATAAATAAATAAATATTAATATAAATTTAAAAAAAAATACCATAATCACAAATCAAATTTTTTTTTTTTAATGTTACCTTAATCACAGATTCACGTAGGTGGTTGATACCATCAAACAAGCTAAATAATATCATTAAAATGCAATTATAGTCATAAATATTGTTGTTGAAATCACAATAAAGTGTGGGTCGAATCGTGCTATAAGCATACACAGCATAAGAGCATAATGATATTATGTAGGTAGATAGATGGATGAAACAATATTCAACAAATCCAATCAGACAGAACCGACACACTACACCATAAAAGTGAAAATAAATAATAATTTTTTGTTTTCTTTTTGTATGAAAACAATAGAAAAATTTTTAATTTGTGAAAATTAAAATCGAATTTTCCATAGTTTCCTATGTACTTTTATTTGATGAACTTATTTAAAGAAAATATAAATTGTTATTACTTAATAAATGTTTCAAATATAAATCATTAGGTGCTGACTTCTGCAAGTACGTGCAAGCTAATTTCAAATTTTCGGATTATATGAAATTTCCACGATATTGACCTACCAGCTTCAATGTACTTAACCTGCCTTCAATATGATTAATAGTACACATAATTTTTTTTTCTTTTTCGTGCAATGCTAGATGCTAGATATTTATTTCAAACACCGCCACGACCACACAACAATTATTAGATAATCAAGATATTTATTTACTCGAACTCGAATTATTTTATTATAAATATTAAAAAAAAAAAAAAAAAAACAGAAATAAATATCTAGGATTTTTTTTTTTTTGTTTTCAGATGATAATCACAGTTGTTACCGTTGCCAGATGAAAGTTATATTATGATTATAACTTCAAATATAAAAATAAAATAAAAAGTAAGATTAATAATAATTACAATGTGCATCTGCGGCAACACCGTCAATTTCATGAAAGTGTATACACACATGATGAATAAATAATAAATATATGGTGTACTTGTACGTATGCCGCAACCGGCCTATTCGGCATAGTCATATTAACTAATTTATTATTGTTATTCATTAATAAACAAAAACAAAAACAACAAAACAACAACAACAACAAATCACCTTTATGAATCAAAATGATATTAAGTTACAGTTGAACATTTGGATGATTCATAAATTTGATTTAAATAAACCAATTACTCATAATTTCAACATATTATCTACAATAAGATTTGAAATCTAAGCAAAATATGAAAATAAATAATTATGGTAAATCGTAAATATTATCGTTATTTGATTATCGCAATTGTCTTTTTGCTTAGTTGCATATAATTTTATTTTTTTAAATAGTTTCTATAAAAATTATATGTTTCAGAATTGACATGACAACCAATTTAAACAAAATTTTAAACTGAAAATGTGTGCTCCTTCCTTTTTCTTTTTCTTTTCTTCTAATTATTTCTTCAATAAACCAATTTCAAATACCAAGCGTGTAAACTAAGTCAGTAAATGTATGTATGTTCAAATAAATGCACTTAAAAATCAGATTAACAGAAGATAGATACAATAATGAAATGCACAACACAAATAATACAGAAAGAAAAAAAAAATTAAAATGAAAAAGAATTAAAAACGTGTGAATACATGATTTACAATTATAATATTGTCTATATGTAGATATTATGTATCAGTTGCATTGGATGCAAATGTGTAATTATTGTACTAAAAAAATGTTCATAAAAAAAACAGATAAAAAGTAAAATTAAAAAAAAAATGAATTACTGTATTATGTGGATTGTGGCAGACAAATACAAAGCCGACATACAACGTCTTAACAATAATTACTAGTTATTATTGTGTAGTTAATTTAACTTAATCATCACTTCTTCTTTCTCTAACTAATGGTATGCACTTCTTACGGCGGGGATTGTCATCTAACTATTAACTTAAAAAAAAAAAATTATTTCATTCAGAAATCGTATTGTAATTTCTCATTCCGTCAACAGTTATTCAACATTATATCAAATCTCATTTTATATCATTGTGAAAATCTGATTTTTGTGTCATTGTGAAATGGTTGAAACTAGATTCGGTTTAAGTAAGACTGTTTTTCTATCTTCAATGATCAAAAATTACAGATCCCGATGTAACCAAAAATGAAGCAAAGAAAAAAAAAACTGAATTATATAAAGGTTAAACATTTTATATTTAAATTCAACTCGAATAAATGATTTGTGTATTCATACAATAAATAATTTTTTGCTACTAAATTTTAAATACCTTCGAACAGGTGAATAAAAACCATTTCTAATTGCGCTTATTTAGGCGTGTTCGTATTAAATGTGATGCATTAAATGATACCAGACAAAAAAATACCAAACTAAGTGATCTGAAATAATTTTTTATGAAATATTTTTCAGTCCAAAATGACAATAATTACAATGAATTTAAAAATTTCCACTATGTCTAAATCCGTTTGAAATGCGGAAGTCGCTGCTTCATATAATGTAATATATATAAAAAAAAAAAAAAAAAAACCTTATAAAAATCTGAATAAAAGTATTGTGAAAATGAAAAAAAGTTTTACACTCTCGAACGTTTTTTTGTTATCACTATTTTAAAATTCAATGCTATCAATAAGTTTGTGATTTACGGCTCATTCGCTTACTTTAATAATATATAAGAAAGAAATTCATAAGCATGTTCAAACATTCATTCAATACCATAAAGTTCGTGCTTATTAAAAGAGAGAAAAAAAAATGACACAAAACAAAACAAAATCAGCACAAAAATGAATCAACTGCATGAAAATATATTTCTATGATTTTTATATATACATAATTACAAATGTTAAAGAAAAAAAAAATAATAAAAATTTAATATTCTATCGTTTAAGACTTACTGCACACGGCAAACTCATAGTTATTCATCATACACAAATTTTGTAGATCATAAACTACTTTAATAATAATATTAATATCTAGTTAAACATTTCTGCTTTGAAACTAAGAAGAAATAAAAAGCAACTTGAGATCCATAAAATATTCTATATCTCATAAAGAGTGTTATACAATAACGGTATAGTCTACAATCTACATTACGTAAGTAATTATAATTAGCAATTAACCTTTTTTTTATTTCACAGAAAGAAAAAATAAGAAGATATATACGATTTTATTACATGATCAACATAACATAGAAACATAGAAAACACAAACTATTAGAGCATTTTATAAGTACGATCAAACGTTTTTTTTTTCTTTTTCTTCTCTTTGTTCTTATTATTTTCTATATAATTACTATTAGAAATATTGTAAAAATTAAATTTCATATGAATGAAATTAGAGTGCAGTGCGCATGCGCAAACTCACAAAAAAAATACAGTAGTAAATTTTTTAATTTGAAGAACGGAAGATCTATATTTGAAATCTTGCTCATTTAATTAGAAGTTTTTATTTCATATTGAATTTTGTGATGAATCATTTTATTAATAATTATAGTTAGTTATAGTTACTTTAAGAATATAGAGATAAGAATTCTACGCAATTTCATTTTTATCTTATCGATATTAAAAATCCAATCCAGGACTACATTAAAAATAAATCGTTAATTAATTAAAATATTTAAATTGCATTAATGCTAGAATTTTAAAACACTTTTATTTAAAAAAAAAAAAATTGTTTTATGTAAAACAAGAACAAGGTAAGTCACCAGAATGGAAACAAATAAATAATAACATTTTCATAGTTTAATAAGTTTTTGTGATGTTGCATTTTCGTTATTGGCATTTACATAAAATGTTCATGTCTGTGCTGAGGGTTTCTTTTTTTTTTTTTTTAATTTAAATAAAGTTTTATTAAAAAAAAAAACTGATTAAATTTTTGTATTCGCGGTTGCATAATAAACTTCCGGCAAATATTTCGTTTATTTTTTTTCTTTTTGTCGTCATTTTCAATGTATCTGTTTAATTGACTGAAGGTTGTACACAAAAGACCTGTAATTGTTCCGCATCACAGCCTTCTGATTTCTGTTTGCTGGTACAACCTATTTTTTTGTTTTTTTTTTTTTTTTACTCAATTGCGCACCTGTGTCATAAATATCGTATCAACAATTGTGTACCCATATTGACAACAGGTATTATGAACGGGTTTGATTAAATATTATTGTATGACGCAAATAAACTAAAGTATAATTTATAAATATCGTTTACTAAGCAAATATTTATTATATCTGCAATTCTACAACTTTAGAATAAATAAAAACGTTTTACTCGTATATTTGGAAAAGTGATTTTCACACACATAATGTACCGCTATATAGATTTAAATATTATAGTTATACATTATTATTATTATTATTATTTGTTTCAATTTTAATGAATTCAATTAATTAAACAAATTAAAAGTGTTTTATTTTCGGTGGTTTCGTCATCCACCGTTAACACAATATTATTTATCTATCAGTAACTTAATGATATTTGATAGCAACAGGAAATACCCGATACCGATGGAGAAATGAAACAATGACAATAAACCACAAATTTATATATTGCATTGTATTGCATTGCATTTGATGTTAAACGATATTGTGTGACACAAATTGGAATTGTTGTCTTAAATACATGGTTTGATATAAGTAATAATATATGTATATTTTATTTATGTCAGAATTATATTATTGTAGGATAATTGAAACTTAAAACACAAAAGCAAATATTACTCATATACAAATCATTATCAATTTAGAAATGAAACTAACTATATGATGATAAATATATTATTTAGCAAATTTAATTTTCAAAATTTCTTATTCAAAATAAATCATTTTGTTCTTTTTGAAATTATTTTTATTATTATTGTTTTTGTTGTAGTTAATAATAAATTTATATACATAAATAATTGCAAGGTAAAGTCATTGATTGAATTTTTAATTAAAGAATAAATCATGTTTCCATAATAAGAAAAAATATTCTAACATATGCACCCAATGCAGTAGCATATTTGGCAGGCAAATGGACTATAATATAATTATTTTTTGTGTTGGCTTTTGTGGTTAAGCAATAATGACTCTATTTAATACTTACCAATTGCATAAATATACTATAACGAAATGTAATAATGACTACTGAACGTGCACCAAATAGTCAATAATAATTTAAGATATATTTTTTGTTTTTTTTTTTTGGAAAATATAATTGGCAATAAAATTCAATGAATGAGCATTTATTCTTGAAAAGCATAATTTATCTAATTTGATATCATTCACAAAAATTATTCAAGAAATTTAATAAGCATAATGAATATATTTGTAGGTAGATTCTTTTGCAATCAACAATTTAATACTTAATTTAATATTTAAATTGAATACGAAATATGCTGAATAAAAATTCTATTGTTTCACATAAATGTTTTTGTCAATAATTAATTCTTCAAGAGGTAATTTTGGATTAGTAAGTGCCCACTTACAAAACGAAATAGTGTTGACAAACATTTTCTTTTCTTTCCTTTTGCTCTTTTATTTGTTATTTTCATCATTTTAATTTTTTTTTTCTTACGTTCAACACAAATATATAATCCGGCATAATAACGTTACTTTTTCAAGTATTTGATATTTAAATAAATTATGGTTTTGTTATGCAAATATTATATGAAATATTTTTTTCATGTGCTCAGTTCCATATGTATTTTACCATCCATATGTGCGTGTATCGAACCCAAAGAAAAATTATAATAATAAAAATAATTGTTGAATTAAATTATAAGTTAAAACTACCGATACATCGTAAGTATAAGTATTTCGTATTTGCAATTGCATTCGAAACTTAAGTGGAAATATGACTTGAGTGATACCTACACAACAAATAATATACGAGCCAAGAATTAACGCTAAACCAAAAACTATATGCAACGATAAGTAAATTATAAAAGGTAGACAGTTATTAAGGTCAATTTTGTCATTAACATTTTATTATGTCTTTGCGAGTCGTCAATAAAAATATTTAATACAATAGCTGGAGTTGATACATATTTACTTTTATTTCTCTCTCCTTTTTAATACAATATTTAATTGTCAGCATAGAAAACTGGAATTACTGGTAGATGCATTTCTTTGAAATCAATAAATAAAAATATTAATTTTATATTTCAATAAAATGAGTCTGGTACCCACCCTTTGTACACATTTATTGCGAATTGAATATTTTATATTTATTATGAAAATTAATGGCAATAAAATTGAAATTTATAGAAAATTTTGATATTATGCAGGTTACTGGAATATTGACAGTTGGATAAGATCAGGTTTATAAATGAACTTGTGTACAATTTGTTTTTAATGCAAAATATGTAGTGATCTTTAAAGGATTTAATTCAGTATGTTATTTAAAGTTGTCATGTAAATTACATACATTATAAAAATATATTTAAAAAAAAAAGCGAACGAAAATTCTCGTGGCTTTATTAGAAAGATATATGAAACCAAGATTAACAATGCCCGAAGCATTGGGCGATAATGTTCTCAATTTATTTATTCTGTTCATACCGGAATAGGCAGATTTAACACCGCGTTGTGACCATAATGTCTTTGTTCAATTTTTACTGTTTCCAGGTATCACACTCTAGAAAATGTTGGGGTACAAAATGAATTACTTACAAATTATTTTTTTTACTTTTTACAAATGAAGTTTTACTTTCCAAGTAAAATGTACATACTTACGTAAAACAAATTAATATTTGATTTGTTCCAAAGTAATATTTAATTTGTTAGTTTGATTGATCCACATTGAAAATGTAAATTTTTACTTTTGATGCACCTAAAACTTACTATGAATATGATATTAAAGTAACTTAACTATAATTTCATATTGTAAATATACAAAATTGTGCACATTACTTTTTTTTCCAAAACAATAAATACTTTCTTCATAGTAAAATTTACATTCATAATTTTTAATTTTCTGCAAAGCAAAATAGAAGACTGTTTTCTACAAAGTAAATATTAATTCGTTCAAAGTATTAGTGTATACCTTTTTTTTAACTCTGTACAAACTAAAAGAATTATTTTATTTAATGTGCTGAAGACCCTAATCTTAGATTGTTTTTCTTGTTGGGTGTGACATTTACCCACATATTATTTATAAGCAATATTTCTCTAATATATAAGATTTCCATCTCAGATAAATTCTACATCTTTTATTAAGCAATGCTTAAATCCTTGTAAATACATTATCAAAATATCTAAACGATAATTAACAGAAACGATGATACCTTCCAATAATTTTCCATTATACATATTTTAATCTAATCAATAGCAAATAATAAATTTATTTTCGTCGAATAAAAAAAAAAAAGAAGCAAATTCTCAAAAACAAGATTTTTTTTTTAATTTGTTTAGTTTATGCTGTGAACTTTTAAGCGGTGTTATTTTCCTACGTTTGAGTCTCAAAAAAAAATGCTAAAGGTAGATAATTGTTATACCATACGTTCGTTCCTACGAAGACAGAATAATTTGTATTAAAGGCCAAAAACAAAATTGGTACACAACATAAAAAAAAGATGAAAAAAAAAATGAAAATAGTTACTTTTAAAATTTGACCTTGATATAGCGCTTATAGCGAGAGAGAAGAAGAGAAAAACCTTTAAAATGTTGAAATGTTACAAGCAAAAAATTAAAATGGTAAGTGCTATGCTAATCTATAAAATTGACTATTTTTCGTTAAATGTTAAATTTAAACGGAATACTTTATTTGCAATAAGAAAGTTATTATTAAAGTATAATAAAGCTTCTGAGTGATTTTATTATTTTATTATTCATTTTATTTTGTGCTAAGTATTACAACCATAAGTAACGATCGTGTTTTATGACCATGAAGTAAAAATATTCTTAAATTTGATATCAATTAAAGTATAAAATAATATGTTTGTTAAAAGCTAAACGAAAATGAGAAGAAACAAAAAATAAAAAAAAAATCACATTTTGCATAATACATATCTAATCGGAAATTATTCTAATCATGGCCACGTTTTTACACCAAACCAAAATTTTATATAATTAAAAGAACCCAAAACGAAATTAAACTTTTCATAATTTAAATTCACTTTTAGCTACAAGTCAATTTTATCTTATTTAAAAATCAGTTCAATATCTTATATAAATTGCGATGATAAACATAAACGAGTCAATTAGAATTCATGTCGTTAATATATTTACTGAACGATACCATAATTATTAAAAAAAAAATAATAATAATAATAATAATAAAACATTGAATTTGTCTGCCTACTTTTAATTAAAGACCTTTTAATAAAAAGGTTACTGCCATAGAAGCAACGGCATCAATAATACCAAGTAAAGGAAATATTAAGTAGTTTTACAAATGAATTAAAATTATAAGAAAATAAATAAAAAGAACAAACGAAATAAAATAAAAAAATATTAATTAACAACTGTCATTACTAAATAAAGCATCTGAAATACAATAGAAACAGGAAATTACCTAGCGTTTAATATAAAATTACATTTTCATAATAGTCAAACGACTAGTATAATGTTTATAGTGGTTTTGCGTATATCTAAAGCGTAGATGTGTTTATTCTGCCATAGACTCATTTATCAAAAATTGTCTTAAGTTTCCATATATGTAAACAGGCTAATAAATTAAACAAGCCATATCGAATTGTGTGTATTTACACGGTTTTAGATAAATAGATAACATTTAAATATATATCCAGTCCAACGCAACAGTTTTTCAGTTTTCTATTTTCGATAGATTATTTAATCATTTTGCGTGACGTTTTTTATTTCAAAAAATGAAATAACTTGTAAGGAATGGTGTATAAATTTTCTTGTTTTTTTGTTTTTGGTTCGTTTACAATAGCTATTCGGATATTCAAAATGTGATTTTCATTTAAATATAATTTTGAAACAATCCATAATGAAAATTAGTATTTCATTGACTAGGTACAATGGAATTAATATAATAATTATCCAAATACCAAATAGTCAAACTGCTATTAATATTTTAAATATCAAATAGTAGCTTATTAAACAATGATTTATTCAACCCACGTATCTTCTAGAAGAAAAAAAAATTGTTATTTTATGGCAATAGCAATTTAATGAAACATTCTATTCTTCATATCTTTGTGTTGCATGAATTAATTATCTACTCGCTTCCACAAAATAATAATAATAATAAAAAAATATTAGTAAATGCATAATCAAAAAAAAAAAAGCTATTAACTAATCACCTACATTTTGTCGGTGCACCTTATCACCTAATATACAAGCAATAGAGCCGACAACGTAAAGACGTTTTTTTTATCACTAAAAAAATAAAAACAAAAAACCTATGAACCAAAAACTAATTTTGACTTTTGCAATTTTCATACATAATGATTTATTACACTTTTTCTTTATGAATATTTAACATCTGTTTAAATTTTGCGATAATCACGTTACACGTACAATAAATATGTCTGTTTATTTTGCTGTTCAATTGTAATGCAAAAATTGATAATATAGAAAAGAACGCATAATAGTTAAATCAATTGCTGAAACATTGAAAGGTACAATTGTGAACAAAAAATAAATAAATAAAAATAAATTAAAGCTAAATATATAAAAAACCAAAAGTTGAAAAAATCTACGAAATTTACATTTTTATTTAAATTTGATTAAAATGGAAAGTTTTTATTTAAACTTTCAACACGAAACATTACCAACCACATACAAAATATAAGCGCAATAAAATTAATTATTATTTTCATACATTTAAATGAACAAAAAATATATATATATATATACCAAGATATAAAAGAAAAAAAAAAACGAAATAAATACAAATGTTGATAATAATATTATGTGTAAATAGAAAATAATTATATTTCATATTTCTCGATATTAAATTTCATTTATTGGTTTGTGTCAAATAATATACCTATCAATAGCTGAAACCCAATAGCGTTTGTTATGTAATACAATTTTTTTTTTTTTTTTAAGTAATAGTTACTCGTAATGTGATTTTGAGCAAACCACAATTTCAGATTAAACAATAAATATTTTTGTAATATGTACTTATATATTTTTTTCTCGGTTACAAATAAATTTATTTATTTCATTTTTAAATAGCAGGATAATTATTTTTATAAAGTTGACGTTGAATAATCTAATTCGGACCATATTTTCTTTTTCTTAATAAAATCAACTTTAGCTTTCATTTCAGTTCAATACATCATAGACTGTGGGTTCTATGTTCTATTCTATTCGGATGAGACATAACTGTTTTCTTCAGTTTTTTTTTTTTTTTTTAAATAACAAATATAAGGAAAAAAAATAAGATGAAATTAATCCAGAAAATTACACAATGAAACAATATTGGCTTTGATTTATAATATGTTATTGAACTTTATGGTCTGTGGTATTGTGTTAGACATACACAATTATTCTATAGTTTGTTATTATTATTATTATTATTTTTTAGAATTGAAATGAATGTGTGTACACAAGCAAACAACATACAAAGGTCGATAATTTTGTTAGCCATTCTGTTATATAAATATGTATTACAATATATTGTGAAAGACCCTATCATTTATATGTTTCTACATTTATTTTCTTTAATATAAATACCTTTAAAAAAAATTATGATAGACATATTTGTATGAGATCTATTTCAAGTGGTTTTGGTTCTATAAATTTTTTTTTTCATTTTCAAATGGAACAATAATCCATACCTTGGATTTTTTTTTCTTCTTTTTTTTTTTATTTAATTATCTTCATAATTTATTTGGAAAATGATCGTGAGCACGCGTAGAGTTCATTTATTATGCTTTTATCAAACGTTATTTTATAGGATTTAAATTAAAGTTCATTTATCCGCTTATTCCACTGTCCAAATATTGAGCTCATTATATTATATATTAATTTTTTTTCCCGAATATTCCATCAAATTAAGACAACGGAGTTTTCATAAGAAATATAAGCCAATAAATAATTCAATAAGTAAATGAAATAATAATTGAAATGTATTTTAGGTAACGCATTTACATTTAAATATATTTATATAATTATTTATGCGATATATTTCGACACATAATCAAATTCAAATTCATTGAAATGCATTAAAAACTAAGTAAAATATAGAAAATCTATATTTAACTATTCAATTTCTAATTTATATTATTATTTAAATGTTTTTATTTAATCAATTTTTGCTACATATTTTTAATAACAAGATAATTTTTGTGGAATTTATTTTAAATAACCATTACTTTACTACTAAGTTAAGAAAAACACACTTCTTTTTTGGATATCTGATCACAGTTCCCCAAAAAAAAAAAAATACATTAAGTTTTCCCATCATTTTCATTCTTGTTCATTTTTTAATAGGTTTTTTTTTCGCTTTTCAACCAAAAAAAAAACCGGTTTGATGATTATTCTATTCGTAGTTGAATTATTGTCAAATATACTATTTCCGTGTTAATAATTTATTATATCATTATTTATTATCCAGCTATTTAGATTCGAATTTAAACAACAGCAACAACGAAAGCTAAAATCTACTTTCATACGTACAACTTTTGAAAATAGCAGATTTTTTTGAATAGCCATTTTATGTGAAATTAAAAATACTATAACCAAAAAGCAGAAGAAGAAAAAAATCGGTGTTGTTGTTTTTTTTTTTTTAATTTTCTGTCGCAAAGTATGTCAGTTATTTAGTTTTAAGTGAGAGTTATACAGATGACTCTTCTATATTTTTTTTTCTTCTGTCAGTTAAAAATATGTCTGTTCATTATTTACTGCTATATGTCATCATCATTAATGTAACTAATTGGTAATTGTATCAAATTTCGCATTAGTTTTACATCTTCATCGATGATGCGTTACTACTTCAACATTTTCGTAGTTTTGCCATAATAAATTCTGTCAACATTTTGATTTTTCGTTTATGTTAAATTAACCATCAATCATCAGGGCACCGTTTTACATGTGGTGTAACTGGACCGATTAGCGTTGAATTTTTTTTGTTTAAGTGTACCAAATATAGGGATCAAAAAACAAATAATAATAATAATAATAGTTTTTTTCTTTTGATTTTATCTAACCCATTGAAGAAGATCTCTCAGATGAATAAAGGTATCATGGTGCGTTAAAGGTCAAGAGATAGACATTTAATGGTGGTTATAATTCCATTTATTATACACATAATTTTCTTATTCATTTATTTAACATAAGAATTTTAAAACAGTAAAAAGATATACACTTCAAAAGAATAAAGGCTCCTCAAAAAAAAAAAAAAAAAAAAAAAAGAGAAGCAAATTAAAAATTTCGCTTTCGTTTAAATTAAATTATTTCTTTATTTCATTGATACTCTTTCTATTTTGAAGTAGATCTTGAGCCAAAAATAAATAAATAAATAAAAAATGATAATTAATTTGACCTTTAGTTCAAGAAGCAATGAATAAACACTTCAAAATCTAATACCAATAAACACGTACCGAAAGAAATGATATTTGAAATGTGAATCGATAAAATAATTCTACTTGAATGAAAAATTCAAGATTTACGTTGTTTTTTTTTTTTTTTTGTATTGTGCGTGTATGGTTTATTTTTATTCAATTTTTATTATTATTATTATTATTATTTGTTATATGATTTTCACTTTTCTCTGTGTAAAATTTATAGTCTCGCTTGTAGTCGTTTTAGTATCGCGCACATTTAATATAATTATAACTAAACTAAAACCAATCCTATCCTAAACAAAAATGTATTATGAATGTACTATGGACTTCATAAAAATTTGTAAAACAAACTCAAGAATTTTAAGTAAGAAAGCGTAAAAAATTTGTTTTCCATGGCTGATGCATTAATAATATTATTATTTATTTGTTTTTTTTTTTTTTATTTTTCTATATACGTGTATTTGTAGATTTATATATATATATATATTTTTTTTTCGTTATTGTAGTTAGTTAATTTCTTCTTTTATCAGTCAATGTGGTTTTTATCACAGAAAAAGATAAATTTATAAATATATATAAATTTATAAATATATATATATATTTCAATATTAGGGCTTGGTTTTAATAGAATAGTACAGCACATTGACCGCATTTGTTTGTATTTTTCATTTTAATAATAGATATTTTATATTTAAGCATTTAGTTGCTTAGAGCGTATTTATTTCTATTAAGTAATGGAATATTGAAATTTTTCATTTTTTCTATATTCTGTTTTTTTTGTTTTTTGTTTTTTGTTTTTTTTTCATCACTCATATTGAAGAATAAATGTAAGTACTGTTAATTTTATGAATTATTAATAATTTTTGTTTTATTTTTTTTTGTTTTTTTTTTATTTCCATTGTTTATAATGATTATGCTAACCCATAAGCCAAAAATCGTGATGTGATTTAAACCAATTTACAAACTTTTCGACAGAATAAATGAAGAATAAAAACCGAATATGAATAAAACAACATAAAAAAGAAAAAAACACAAAATTATCTAAATTGAATTATTGTTTTGCCCTTAGCAGCTTAGCTTAGCTTCTATATATATTTTATTTAATAATGTTAGAACTGTTAGCGCGAAATAATCTTCTTTCCGCACGCACGCACAACTTCTTTTATTATTCTATAAAATAGTTAAAAAAAAATATTCTTTTTTTTATTATATTTTCATAATGTTTGATATTCACCAAAATGGATGACAATTGCATGTAATAATACTAATAGGTAGATAAATATGCGTCATGTTCAGCAAAGCAAAAAATTTAATTTTATATATTTTATTGTATTTTTCTTTCTAATTTTATATTACTGTCGTTCTGTAATAATTTTTTTTAATAGGAGAACCCCGTTCCAACAGTAAATGACACAAAACTTCTTCAATGTTCGAAATAAAATTTAAATAAGATGGGTTTTGATGAAATGTGACAAAATGCATAAAAAAATAAATCTTTAAATTAGATAGAGATCTCTGCCATAGGATTTATATATGCGGATAATTATTTTTTGCAAAAATGTTTCAATCAATTACATTTGAAATTTGTTTCCGCGAAACTATTTGAAATTGTCACAGTTATATAATGTTTATTAAGTAATGAACCACACAAATTGACAAATTTTGTCAAATTGCTATAAGCATATTTTTATTTTTATGTTTTTTTTTTCTTTATTATTAGTAAACGGGTGTTACTAACTATCTATAAATTATTAGCATAACTATAAAATTGAAATTATACATGTAACCAGAAAACGGTTTATATAATTTAAATGTACAATATTTGAAATATTATGCTAAAGTAATTATTAAAAAAAAAAAACTAAACTTGTTGCATGCCAACGAAATACGTTAACCGAATAATATTTGAATAAGACACTTAAATGTACACTGACACCAATAATCGAAAAATGCTTATTGTTTATTAGAGACGATAAAAATATTTTATTTTAATTCCTTCCAGTTGAAACACATTCAATTTATATATTACATATGGTTCGTTTATCATATTCTACATAGTCAGTAATCAAGTCCTTGTACATTTGTAAATATTTAGAAAAGTTTCAAAGCTTAAAATAGAAACTAAAAAGCAATTACAATATAAATAAAAAAAAAAAAAAAAAAAACATATCGTTACGTAGATGACATATACAATTTATATATTATACATATATAAATAAAATTATATTTTTATATATATTTTGTTTATACAAATAAGCAAAGCAGCACATATAATAAATTTATCCAATTTAAGTGAAGTACCTTCTTTAATTTTCATCATTTTTTTTTTTTTTCATTTTAATTTATTTATTTTGTCATTCGCTTAATCCCGTATATAGAGAATATAATATCTTTATATCCCTAACTGTAACCACACATTTATAAATTTCATTATAAACAGTAATTAAATTCAATAAACCATTTAAAATCAATTTACTTGTGTCCCCAAGATTAAACAATTAAATAGACCAGCACACACCATATTGTAAATTATTAAATGTACACAACCAAAAACATTTTTTTTTTGTCTGGCTGGCATACTTAAATTAATTTAATTTCTAATATATTTAAGTATAAAAACATTATAAAAGGCAGACAAGACACAAAAGATAGATATCAACATCATCACAAGTCACAACCACACACCATATAAAGAGAACCATAACGAAAAAAAAAAAATGTGTTGCCTTTGTATAGAAATCAGTGTCTCGTTAATATGTAGGTACGACGAAAAAAAAAAGAATTTCACTCATAAAATGAAATAAAGCTACAAAAAAAAAAAAAAACTACTTTAATTTCAACATTTTACAATTCAATATAATAAAACTATTTTTTCTTTTTTTTTTTTTACTTTATTTTGCACAAACTGAAACTATAATTAAAAATAAATCCAGTTTCGAGTGCATAAACATTTTCTCACGTAAAAATCGACGTGGTAATTCAAATATTTTGCAAATTTTGTTCGACACGTAATGCGAACTAACTCTTAACTTTATATGATTTGAATTTGGCATAAAATGCTTCAAAATCGATAGAAATGTAAGTACCTGTGATCTAATTTAATGTGTAATGAATAAAGAATCACAATAAAATAATAGAATTACCCATTTTAAGATAAACAAAAAAAACGTTATGATTCTTTAAAATACACCCATTTTGTAACAATATTTTCGTTTCTTTGCAATATTTTCAGAAATAGAATAACGATGATTGAAATTATTTTTTGAAGTGATATTATATGCTTATCGGTGATCGGCTAATTGATAGACAATTAAACATTAAAACTAAGCGTATTAATTAATTTAAGTGGAAGAGAAATGAAAAAAATAAAATTAAAAAAAAATAATAATAATCTTGTATTTACCATGCAATAATAATTTGATGTTAATTACTCCAAGTATGATGCACAAGATGTACATGAAAATATATTTAATCCAAATTGTGTAAACGAGTATCTTTGAAACAGACACAATTATAAGTTATTATTTTTATCAATCACCATAATAATATTGGAACAGAAAATACATTCTTTTCTTCTTTTTTTTTTCTTTCAAATATATTTAATTTTCTTTTCTTTATTTTTTCTCTTTTTATTTGTATTAAATAAAAAAGAAAAATGAAAACAACAAAAAAAAACTTTAACTTTGTAATATTTACAAGGCACTTATTATTTCTAATTTTGATTTAATATAATTTTCCATTTTTTCATTCGTAAATAAAAAATGACATTATAAAAATATAAATGAGAAATCGTTTCACTGAAAACGCATATTATATTTTTCACACTAGATTATCAAATAAGAACAAATTAATCGACAACCAATTAAATAAATATTTATAATAATTTTCGTAGAACAGAACAGAAGTTTTTATTTTCTTTTTTAATTAATTTTATTTAATAAAAAAATTATTTAAAATATAGAACGTTATTTTTTTATATTACATTTAAGTAAATGATAATATAATAAACAAAAATGTACACACGAATTTAACGTCAAATAATAATATTAATTTTATACGTGAACATTACAATTCAGCAAACACACGCTTCCCGATTGGCAATCGACGTCTGACTCATGAATCATTTCAGTTGAAAAAGTTTCGTTGTTGTGTGTATATCATGATTATTGTAAGCCACCAACCAGAACGTTGATTTCCCCACGTCACTAAAATTTGGAATGTATGATTGCCACGTAAAACGGAATATATTTTTATTATATTTATATTCGTTTAATGATTTTTATACATTTAGTATGTTTAATGATTCAAATTGATTGATTGGTATATAGCTAATTGATAATTGGTATTTTGTTGATCAATTATATTGTTTTCAAGAGAATAAGATAATTACAAATGGACGAAAG
Source organism: Catotricha subobsoleta (assembly GCA_011634745.2). Lineage (NCBI taxonomy): Eukaryota > Metazoa > Arthropoda > Insecta > Diptera > Cecidomyiidae > Catotricha > Catotricha subobsoleta. The sequence continues at coordinate 12,673 of JAABKK020020917.1, read as the reverse complement.
TTCTTGAAACGCTAGAGTATCTTATACCAAATTTAAACCGAAAAGACTACGGTTTATTTACGAGTTTCTAATAGTTTCAATTAACAATAAAAATACATTCGGTGTGTGTACTTCAGTTAATACTTATTCATCTAATGTACTTGTATTAGCAGTTTATGATTGCATCCAATTTACATTACTATAATAATGATAACTTTACAGTCGTACGTATATGTATGTCTATTAGTAAATGACAGAAATGATGGAAATATTCGACATCGACAAAATGACACTACGTATGATATTAGTGTTATCTATTGCTTTTTTGAAACGCAAGTAAATTTCACATTCTTTGCGTATAATTTTCGTATTATAATAAAACTATATACATAGTTTGTTTCTTATTGAGCTATTTCTCAGTCATTGAATTATTTACCTTACTATCGAAATCTTAATATAATTCCAAGTTTCTGAGTCAAAATCATCCATTATAAATAAAAATATTACTATACGCGATCTCTTTAGTTTAGTAAACTTTCAATACTTTCAAGCCGATCTGAATATAATGTACAGCAAAAGGTAGATAGGTACTCGGGTACGCGACTTACGATATATATATATTATATATTATATATATATATAAATGCTATTTAGATATATTTATTATATTGCGATAAAATAATATTTCTATGTAATTCGTTGTAAATTATAATATTCACATTGCATTAACTTTTTGTTTGTTTGTTTGTGTTGTATTCAAGTTACTTCGTATTCGTATATATTTGGTTTGTATATGCGATATTAAATAGTTGTTAGTACCGAAAAATCTTTAAAAATAAAATAACAAAATCATGTCGTCGCGATATCTCCACCAAAATAAATAAGATATGTAGAGTAGATGTAGGTATATCGAACTACCTGAAACCAGGGGTACTGTTTATATCCAAATTTAGTGATTTTATCATTTATTTCAAATAATTTCGATATAATTTATGATTATATATTTCGTTTTTTTTCGCAAACGATATAACGTATTTAACTACTGGAATTATTATAAGCAAAGAAAACCGTATGAACATAAATAACATAAATAAAAATGCGCGTACGATTTTATTTATAACATGTTATTGTTTTATTTCATGCGATACCTACTGATAATAAAATGTTAATGAATACAAAAATGGATTATCATTGTTTCAAAAACATTACGAGAAATTTATTTTACATATTTAATGTTTATGTAAGAGTACTTTTATGAAGATTAATAAATAACCATATAATATTTGAAAATTATATTTCTCTTGACATTTATTTTTCTTCTTGTAATTTTAAAAATTAAATGTGTTCGGATAATTTACTGATTTGTTAATATTTTTATGTTCAACACCATCGTATTCGAGATTTCTGAATGGGCACAATACGCAATACGGTATGATACAAATACAATTGCATTTTTTTTTCCACTATTAAACTTCTCGAAAATAATTAATTGATATGATTCAACAAATAACAACATATTTTTAGTATGCGGTTTACTGTTGATTCATATCTTCAATATGCTGGACAAGTAATAATAAACATAATTAAATGCTTAATTTAACTTTAAATATTCCAAAAAATGAAGAGTCGCAACAAAATAATTTTAAATTGAAATAATTAGAAATAAAATTGCGTAATATACGGCAATACTTAAATGTTTTAAAAGTAATTACTTATTTTAAACGAAAGAGAACTACACAGCATATAAAATATATATAAAGTTACCTATATATCGAAGTAACCGATTGCGTGATAACTTTCTAATTGGTCCATTAAGATAGAAAGAATGATATGGTTATAATCATAGAATTTCGGTCAACAAATGTTTAACAAATAATTATATTTGCTTGATATTAAAAATTATGTGAAAACATCTTTTCTATATTATAATCTCTTCACAACAATATTTACCAATGGCCAATATGGCAAAATCTTGATTATTTTTTTGTATTATTATGTTTTTCCTACTGGTGAAATAGAAAAGAAGTTTTTCTTATCTTAATTATAAATTTTATTTGATTACATATTTAAGCTTAGTTAGCCTCAATACGGTTTCTAGTAAATGGTTTCTATTATCACATAAATAGATAAACTTTATTAAAAAATATTTTCAAATTGTGTTCGCATGACTGTGAAATACATAAGATTAATCGTAAGTATACATATAAGATATTTGATATAATTTGAAAATTAACATAATTTAAAAATATTACGCATAATAGTGTCTGCTCAAATACAGTATTGAAATTAAGCACTCACAAGTTGGGTACATTAACAGAGATAGAAGCTGATCTCATAATATTATAATATTATCGGCGACCAGATTATTTTTATGGTAAATTACAGTTTAAACAATTTGAATTATTTTCTGTAAATTATTCAATCAAAGTTGACTTAATTAACAAAATATTATTTCCTAAATTAAAATGATTTTATTTATATATTTTTAACACTCATTTAAAATTCAAACGAAAAAATTACATTTATAACTAGGGTAATAGCATGGCATACGGAGAATTCTTCCCTCGGATAATTCGTCTCCGGATAATTCGTCTCCGGATAATTCGTCTCCAGTACAAATTCGTCCCCGGAAGAAAAAATAAATAAATGTGCTACAAGTCCAATATTCATTTCAATGGACTCTAGGTATACAGATCAAATAAAAAGTACAATAGAGGTAACTGCTTTTTCTTCGTCCAATTTATTTTTGGACTTGGCTACCATTCCACCATTCTAAACATCTAGCACTATTTCACTCTCTTCAGTAGTTCCCCCGCTAGGGCTCAGCAAAAATGAATTCTGTACAGATCGACTTGGCTACCATTCCACCATTCTGACATCGACCATTATTTCACTCTCTCTGTAGTTCCCCCAGTAGGGCTCAGCAGAAAATAAGTTCAACAAACATAATATTTATAAGCCTTAATTAAATTGTCTCGGAACAAATTTAAAATGGGGACGAATTTGTAATGGGAACGAATATTCCGGAGACGAATTTGTACTGGGGACGAATTACCCGGCGACAAATATTCCAGGGATGAATACTCCGGCGACGAATATTCCGGGGATGAATTACCTGGGGACATTTTGCAGTATTGTTTATGAATAATTATGAATATTAAAAAAACCATAATAAGTAATTGCAGAAACAATAAAAATAATAAAAACATAAATAAAATATAATTATCGGTAGTGAAATTTCGCCATATAAATAATGTTTACTTTGATATAAATGATTATTTATATTGCAAAATGCACGAGAGCTGCTTTCTGTATTATTATTTCTAATATATTTGAAGAATTATTTGTTATACATGTAGAAAATATTTAATTCGCATACAAATTATTTCATTTTTATTTTATATATTTTTTTTCTAAATCACATGAAAATCTAAAGATTAATCCATTTAACATTTATATCAGATGGTCTGACTAATATAAAAATGCATATATGTATTTGTATATATAAAGAATCAATAACAAGCAATTGGATAAGTTGATTATGTCCGTTTCAAGGAAACGTTAAAATTACTTCATAAAACTTAATTATAAAACATTTATCGCTGATATTAATATATTAATTGCATTGCATGTAATTAATGAAATTATATCGAAAAATCAAAAAAAAAAAAAAAACAAAAACGGAAAATTATTCTATAAACATTTTGAGCAATTAAGAAAATAGATTTTAATTAAAAGATATAAATCAAAGAAAATAAAAATTCTGTTATATATAATTTCACATATGTGCAATAAAAGTACTTAGTACATCCATAAACAGTAAAATAAATGTCTGCCTATAGATTTAATATGGTTGGTATTTAAAAAGTATAAACATAATAGTGTGGCATGATAATAGATTGTTTGTATTAAATTAAAAAAAAAAAAAAAAATACAATGGAGCAGAATATTCATTTATTATTTATTTTAAATAGGAAATTTAATTATATATTATTGAATGCTGTTATGTGAAAGCTTTTTAATTATTTCTATTTGTTATAATAATAATTTTTGTATTTTTATTAATTAAAAGAATAGATATTGAATTAAAATAAAAAAAAGAAAAAAAAAACTTTTGCTGGAACACTACCGGCTTTTATACAAAATTATTTTTATATTAATTAACAACATTACTATATGTTCCAACAGAACGAGCCGAATAGGAAATTACGTAAAAACACAATTTACAAATTCTTAAAAAGGAATATAGGGTACATATAAATAAATTTATGCAACATTTTTGGAATCGATTTTATAATAAGAGAATTTTTGTCACGCAATTCCATTTGAATTTATTTTCAATTTTCTATTTATCTATATTTTTCTTTATAAAATACTAATTAATAATTACTAGCTGTTTGATAGACGGCGCGGCGCGCATCTTGTGGTATAGCCACAGAACATTTAATTGGAGATGAATCTTCTTCCTGTTTCAATTATTCTAAAAACTTACAAAAATGTGAGTAAAACGAAAATAATGCGGAAAAGATTAATTTAATTTTCTATCATTTTAATGAAAATTATTATATTATTATGCAATCGATGTACGTATTTTCGGAAATGATAATAATTATTAAAACCATAAACATTTTAATAACTCAGTTTAGAAAATGTACTTGTCTTGTGTTATATTCAAAAGCGTAATCACTCTGGATCAATATTTAATTATATATTTATAATAATTTTTATTTTTATTTAATTTTTTTTCACTACAAAATAATAGATTTGTATGTTACTTGGTCAATCCGATAAATACTTATTAGTTTCATCGGTTTAATGGTGCACGTGTCAAATACAAATCGTTTAAACATTTTGTTTAAAATGGGGTTTTTATTAAATGTACGTGTGCTTATCGAAACATAAATAATTCTAAAACGATTAAATGGTATAAAATAAAAATGTGCATTTGTTTTAAATTAAAATACAAATCCATGTGATTTGGAATTATTATTGGATTTATGCATACATCGGCTGCATATTATATATATTTTTGTATAATCTATTATCGGAACATTGACGTAAATAATTCGCATTAAACAAGAAGCCATAATTCAACATAGACAAAAATGAAAAAAAAGAAGAAGAAGTAGTTGAATTGGCCATTGTGCTGACTCATAGATAAAAGATAGACATTATACTGATGACACAAAAAAAAAAAAAGAAAACCAAAAAATAAATAAAATAAACTTCATCAATAAGAAAAATTGGTTTTACCCATTCAGAAATTTTTTATTTTTATTTTTATTTAGGTGCTTACGAGCTTAGGTATATATAGTTTTGCAAAATGTATGTTGTTACTATTTCTAAATGAAAAATTATACTTTATGATTGATAACATGTGTTTTTTCTTTTCTATATATTATATATATATACATATTTTTTATTTTTTTTTGGTTACTGTCCTTCTGTATATAACAAATATTTATTATAAAGAGTTAATTTTAGAAAGTGTTGCATATAAATTTAATTTTCAAATTGAATATCACAACTCAACGATTAACACAAACGTGTCGGGTATGTTATTAAAGTGTTTGAAAATAATTTTTTTTTGTGGTTACCCGCATGTACATTGAGGTCTAGTCTAGATATAAGCAAATAAAATTTATAAAACAATTTATTATAATTATTAAAAAAAAAAAAAAAAATGGACTTTTCATCACTTTTCGCTGAAATACAAGTGAAATTAATTATTATTATTGGGGAAAAAAAAATACTAGAATTGTTTTAAAAATTTCTTTTATCTCAATATCATTTTGTAGGTAATTTCAAATAGAGTTAAATTAAAATGAATGATTGATTAAAGCTTTTGAATTTTGGGCGGGAATTGATGATTTCCATAAAAGCCTTCATACTTTTCCAACTTCTGGAATGGTTTTAAATGCAACAACTCTGCAAGCAAATTTAGAGATAAAGAGAGTCATTCATGCAAAAATTGGTCTTTTAGATAGATCCAGAAGTGTCGCCTCGACAGTATTATTAACAATTGATAGAAAGTTATTTATTTTATGAAAAGCGCAGTATATTAGACAGCCTGTTTGTTTATTTATTTATTTCTTATTATTATTCAAGGTTAATGATACATTCAATATGTCTTACATTACATACCTCTTCTTTAAAAATGAACAATGTCATAACTTATTAATTTCTAACCCACCAAACGTGCTCGTATTGCTTCAACAACAATATATATATATTTTCTTTATACTATTTGATAGGTGCGAAATCATATAAGTTAAATACCAGTTTAAATAAATTAATTTAATCATTACATATAAATAACAACACACAACAGCAAAAAAAAAAGTAAGTACTTTTAATTTTTATTGAATAGCATAGCATCTGTCATTCATTCCTTGTCAAATAATAACCTATGGACTATAATGGTATGGTTAACCTGTGCTAACATATTCACGTAATAAACATTAACATATGTGTTGTGTATTCACTAAATTCATTTTCGTAAATACTTTTACTTTTTTTTAATTTTGTTTTGTTTCTTTTCATTTTTTTTCTTTATATTTTATTAAAGCCAAACCTGCATATTATCTAAATAAGAAAAAAAAACATAAAAACTAATAATAACCGAAATATAATTTCTATGGTCCTTACAAATTTTGTGATCATTAAAACCTAATTGAATATAATTTAATTTTGAATGAAAATAAATTAATTATAGAAATAACCATAAAAATAAATTTATAAATCTATAGATAAAGAAAATTTTCATTCAACAACATTGAAACAATAATGTAATTTGTATAAAATATATAAATAAAAAAAAACAAAACAAAATAATGTGAAACTGCAAGAATACAATCAATATTTCAAGACATATTGTGTTGGCCACGTGCTTCCTTTTAAAGATTATTGTATTTATTCATTGGTTAAAGTACCCAAAAGTTACAAGTTTAACAAAAAAAAATAATAAATAAATGAATAATGTAAACGCTAAAGTTAATAATAAAAATCACTTTTTTTTTTATGAAAATCCACCCAGAAAAAATATTAAAAACAACAAATCAAAAGAAATAATTAATTTATAAATGAATCTTAACTGCAAATATCATTTAATTTCTTTATATATAAATAAAATAAAAAACTTGATATTTATTTAATTATTTCATAAGAATAAGTGTGCGCATTGCATTTATAAATTTATTATAGCATGTAAATAAACATGACTCAATAATTATAATATAATCCATCCATGGACCAATGCAAGTTAAATGAAGAAGAAAAAAAAACAGCAATATTAATGTAATTTCAACATAATAAGGGGCTTGTCTCACATATATAATTTACTTTAAAAATGATAAAAAAAAAAAAAAACTTTAATTTTGATGAGAGGTTATAGTTTTGTATTCAAATTGATCAAAAGGAAGAATGATGAAATAAAATCAGACAATAATAAAATGTAAAGAAAATTAATCGTTATATTGTTTGGTTTGTCAAAATTCGAAATTCACCTACTCGAAATTTTAAATGTTTATTTAAAAAATTAGTGATTGTCGTGGGTTTTTATTATAAATTTTATTTGATGAACTATAACTGAACATATCAGAAAAGACTATTAAACATTCAAACATAAAAGCTGATTTAACAAAAAAAAAAAAATGCTTTTCCGTTACATCAATGTGACAAATATACCATGAAATCGAATGTATATTTACAATTCTTAAAATAACTTAATAAACCTATAATGTAAATTCCAATTAAATCGAACCCGAACTAAATAAAGTTTGAAATATTTAATATAATGAAATAAAGGTTATATGACGTAAATGTTTCACATTCATTTCAGGAAGATGAAAGTATAGAAATTTATTATAAATCAAATGTTGAATGTTCTGGGTGTGGATTACATAAAATTATGGTAAATTTTTTAAGCACGCAAGTATTTTAGAAATTTATGACATTACAAAGAACCCATATGATTATGAGTAACTGAATCAAATGGGATACACGTATAATTTAAATAAAACATGGAAACCTCGAATTTTATAAAACAGTTGAGAATATTGAGAATAAATTAAAAGAAAAATTGTTCACAATTTAAACAAAGCATAAATTTTATTTTTTCTGTTTAACGAGAGATTATGTCATTATGGTTGTCGGTTTTATTTTATTATTTTTTTTAATCGATAATATGTCACAAATAAAATACCCACATTTATAAACACACCCAAACATAATCGTAAATTCTCATAAACATTATTGAAGGATGATATTATATATAATTGGATGGGTTATAGAAATACGACGGTAAGTATATTAAACTTCAGTATCAAATTCGATTACCAATAACAGTAAAAACACTTTTCGTTGATTTATCAGAACAGAATATTCTTAATTTAAGCTTATAAAAACATAATTTATCAACATTCAGAATGACAATAACTCAAAACCTGTTTACAAAAGTTATGGACAAAATAAATTGAAAAATTGTGTTGTTGTTTCATTACAAAAAGATAAAAGAAATTAATATATCTTAAATACCCACAATAAATATATCAAATGCGATGGTAAAATAAATAGAGAAGGCTTATTCAAATTCTTATTTCAGTGAACAATATGTGTATATACCATTAAATTGATTCGCATATACGGTTGCGACAGAAAATTAATTATTTTCAATAAGTACATTGCAAATACAAAAAAAAAAATAAATAAAATTAAAAAATACACCTCCGTGCGCACATTGGAAAATTTAATAGTTTTAAAAAGTGACAAACGATGAGTAATCAAAGTTATGTTAGCCTACCTACGATTTTTCACAATATCATTTCCAGAAGTCAAACTTTACAATATTTATTGATGCATTTTAACAGATTACTTAACAAAGACACTCCTTTAATTTATTAGTTTGTCGAATGGTGTGTTTGTGTCCCTGTCTCTGTCCGATGTCTGTTTATATTCGCATATTATTATGAAAATAACGTAAATTAAAAATTTATATTCGAATTATTTTCATTCAACCAATTAAGGACATTTAATATTTATTTCTTTGTTTTTATATTGAAACGTAAGACATGAAACGTTCCTGTTTAATGTTCATAAATAAATTATAAAATAAACAATATTGAATTAAATTGGTGCTCTATATTTATCTGTTTATACAAGAATACAAAACCAAAAAAAAAAAAAACGTATAAAAAAGTGCATTATTTTAAAATTAAAAGAAAACAAGTAATTCTAGTTCGGTATTGCATTTGTTTTTTTGTTTTTTTTTATTTATTTTGTAGACCTATACGCCCATTCCACATGTACGTACCTCAAGTACGGCAATTATAATATTTTGTGCTTCTGCAACTTTTGCATACAACATGTTTCGATGATTTGTGGTGGTTAACTATTAAGCTTCAATAAAAAAATAAATATAAAAAAAAATTACCGTTGAGTGTCATATAAAGCAATTTTATAGAAGCCACTTCCTCAAAAAGTTTATTGAAAAAAAATTGCTAAAAGAAAAAGAAGCCAAATGCATAATTGAAAATCGTGAGATAAAATTGTTTCGACAAAAATTACGTTTTAGAAGGTAATAAGTATAATTCACATATTTGAAAATAATAATAAAAAATGAAAAAAAAAAAACGTTGATTAAATTAAATTAAATTAGATTGCTTTTTTTTTTTTTTTGGTGGTGTATTCAATGTTTTTTAAGTTACATAATCAAAGTGAAAAGATTCGATTTTATTTCAATTTAAGCAGCATATTTTTGATTAAAGTAAAATTATTATTAAAATTGCACGCCATTTGGACAATCTAAAATAAAAAAAAAATAAATAAATAAAATAAGAAATGCGCATAACATAAATCAGAAAATACATTTTGATGTAGATTCGATGCGATTATTTTGATTAAAATAAAAATGTTAATATCATTTAGATATTATATTGTTATATTCATCATAACCGGCTGCAGCACAAAATAATTGAACAACATTAGATGTTCACTAGATGTTTTTATTTATTTCTTTTCTTTTTTTTATAACAGAAATTTGAGAAAAAAGATATAATATTATATAAATAAATCGTTTCATGTTTTCATGTGATAGAATTACTCTTTCATTTAAAATTAAAAATACGGACATACGCATTTACACCATTAAAATGTTAATCATTAATTAAATTAAAATTTTCAAAAATATAAATAAAAAAAAAAATCTTCATAACAATTTTTAATTAGAAATTAAGCACATAAATTATACCATTAAATAAAGATTACATAACAATTCTCATTTTCAATAGAAACACTCAACTCAAACTTAACAATTAATATTTATAGTAAAGCGCATACATTTTACTATAGTTATAGTCAATTATTGTGTGTCGATTGTAAATGTAATTAGGTTGAGGTGGCAAAATATGTAATCGATTTTGAATTATTTTATTTCATATTAGAAATAAAATGGATAAAAATTGAAGCGCTTTCTTTCTATTGAACAATAATAATATAATACAAAAATTTTGTGTAATTTTAAATTTCCGCAACACTAAATCACAATAACATTACATACATCACATTAAAATTTGTTTTACAGCATCGAAAAAAAAAAAAACAAAATAAATAAATAAATAAATAAAATAGAAAAAAAGAGTTAAAAAAAAATGTTTTTTTTTGTTCTTCCTGTTGCACGTATTTATAATATAATAATAATTGTATAATTGTTCCAATATACAACCAACGTACACGAATTGTTTTCAACTAGGGTGGTTCGTTTCCCAAAATTTTCAGGTGTGAATAGACCTAAAATTTCTATTTTAATTTTTTTGATTCGAATTTATTAACATCTGATCACCGTGCAAGCCAGTTGAAATTTAGATTTTGAGTGTTTGTGTTTTTTCATCTTCTAATACTATAACTATCGATTTACGAAACTTTGATTTATGACCTCAGGCATGAATATCTCAACATCTAGATACTTGACCGGCCCACCCAATCCTGAGATTTAGAAAAAAGTGGTAAAAAAGAAAAACAGAAAAAAAAATTTGCAAAACCAATATGTACATGATTTTTTTCAAAATATATTTTTTTTTTTTCAAAAATGAAGTAATATTGAAGTTTCATAAACCTATTCAAACGTAACGTATAGCGTTAAGAAGATGAAAGAACATAAGCACTAAAAACCACAAGCTCAGATGTTAATTAATTCGAACCAAAAAAATTAAAAATAGTCTTTTAAGGTCCATTCACACCTGAAAATGCTTTCGTAGCTAGCAAAATTGAAATTTTTGGAACAAAAAACGAACCACCCTAGTACATACATATATAATATTATATATTTTAATTTAATAATAAAGTAGGAAAATAAAAAAAAAAAAAACTTTTTGAAAATATAAATATTTATTGCATGATGGGCATCAACCACCAACCAACTATACTATCAAAATAAGATCAAAGACCAACATCATGATGCATAGGTATTTGGCCATGGATATATCTTTAAATCTATATATTAAATCTATAACTAAATACAAATGGCTAAAAATTGTAGGTATATGTAGTGTGGACAGTACAGGAGATATTGTGAACTTCATATAATGCATCTTTATAAAAGAGATGTGGCCATAGAGAAATTATCAAGTAATCAACACTCAATAGTGACCACACTAAATAATTATATTCAATTCCAATACAATAAAGAATTCGATTTAAAAAAAAAATGCTTTCATTTGAGTGATGGATGCTTTATTATGAAGTTGAAGCGACAAAACCCATGTAATGTTGGGAATTTCGATTTTTACAACAATAGAAAGATGAGAAAAAGTAATTTTCCCATTTTAACAAAATAAATTTTATAGAATCAAAAATGGTTTGTTGTCATCAGTTTAAAATAAATAATGTAATTTATGGCAGAAAGGTTAGGTAAGGTAATTATTCGAATCGAAATCTCAAAAATATTTAGAAATTATATCATAAACAAAATGCTTAACTTGGTGATTACTTTGAATTATTATAGAGCGTCATTTGTTACTTCCTGTATTTAAGTAGAATTGTATAATATTTTGCTGGCTTGTATATGCGCTATTAAGATGTACCAATCTCAACGTTTTATGTTTTATGTTTTATTTATGGTTATGCATACTGCAATATATTTTATTATAGATCGGGTACTTACTTATACTTAATAAATAATAAAAAAAAATAAGTAAATGCTTTTATTTATTATTTTATTATCATGTGAATAAATATAAATTATTTATAGGATTAAGACCGGTATCCTTATATTTAATTATGTTACGTTAGGCAACTATATTGATTCATTAAGAAATACCTTATTAAGCATCCACAGAGACGGGACTGGCTCAGAAAAAAAGCCTCCGGTATACCCGCCTAATTTTGAGTTAAAAGCCTCATCAAAAAAAAATATATGTATGTATAATAGGGCGTTCTAAAAAACACGAAATTTTTCAGATTTTGGTTTCCCCCTTCTCATCTGTTGACAATTAGGATAAAAACATTCAAAACGAAATCCGGTGTTTTTTGGTGAAGTTTTGACCCCCGCGCACTTCGTGTTAAGATTTCCTGGTCTTTTTGGGAGGGAGTTTTATTTTTTACCCCAATCAAATGTTTTTCAAGGAGGGAGTTTGTGTTAATTTAAATTGGGTATATTTGACGAATACAACGGTACATAGTTTATAAAAATCGGTGGGCT